>VZUI01084532.1:15957-59784 GCA_013401135.1 Cettia cetti | reverse complement strand
AGCCACAGCTCCAGAGCTTCCTATCCATCCCTTCCATCCCTTCAGCCACAGCTCTGGAATTTCTGATCCATCCCTTCCATCCCTTCAGCCACAGCTCCGGAGTTTCTGATCCATCCCTTCAGCCACAGCTCCAGAGCTTCCTATCCATCCCTTCCATCCCTTCAGCCACAGCTCTGGAATTTCTGATCCATCCCTTCCATCCCTTCAGCCACAGCTCCGGAGTTTCTGATCCATCCCTTCAGCCACAGCTCCAGAGCTTCCTATCCATCCCTTCCATCCCTTCAGCCACAGCTCTGGAATTTCTGATCCATCCCTTCAGCCACAGCTCCGCAGTTTCTGATCCATCCCTTCCCTCCCCTCCCCTCTGGGCCCAGCCGCCATGACCGCGCTCTCCGAGCCCGCGCCACAGCGCCCCCTGCAGCCGCGGGGGGATCATCGCAGCCGCCCTGCCCGCCGGGAGCCACCAGCGCCCCTGCCGGCTGTGCCCGGAACTGCAGCCAAGGGGAAAGCGCCGCGCTCCGGGCAGCTCTTCCTGGTGCCGGGGTCTGTCTGTTATTAGTGCTGGAGTTGCTGTTGTTTATTTGCCTTCTTACACATACTAGTAAAGAACTGTTATTCCTATCCCCATATCTTTTCCTGAGAGCTCCTTAATTTCAAAATTATAATAATTTGGAGAGAGGGGATTTACATTCTCCATTCCAAAGGAGGCTCCTGCCTTCCCTAGCAGACACCTGCCTTTCAAACAAAGACATTATGTTAAAAAAAATTCTTGTCCTTTACAACTCTGTGGGGCCAAAGGACTAGTCAAGTACTACTACATTGTTTTAAAAAAACTTTAAAAGCCTTGGGAAAGTATCTCTTTAAGCTCTATCTGCAGTACTTCAGTGACACTAAGCTGTTTTTCTCACCAAGACTAACAGAGCAGAAGTGACTTTTATTCTGATGACAGTTTGCATATTTAGTTTCTGCATTTTTCAATACTAGTTAAATTGTGTAAATAAATCTGTGATGCACTGCAAAAAAAGCTCAAGGCCAACATGTTTTGGAAGAAATAATGAATCAGAGGGGCTTTTTTGGTTTTGGTGTTTTTTGGTTTTTTTTTCAGGAATAGTAGAATTTTCTTTTAAAATGTGTTTAAATGTCAGTTGTTGACAGGCTCCAATACATGCTGGATATTATTTATCTGAAAATCAGAATAACAAAATTCAGCAGTTGGCCTAAACAATTTTCATTATTTCCAGCTGGCATAAATATTCTGTGATCTTAATCTGAGGTTCTTGCCTTGTTGGTTTTATAGGTATTTATTATACAGTTGCAGACAACTCACAAAATTGGCAAGACTGTGTTTTAGGTAGTGATTCTGGATTATCAAACTTGTTGTTTGATGCATGAAAACTCATATTGAATGTCTTATCTAAACTGCTTTCCTGTATGCAGTTGGCTGGAAATCTTGAGGACTGGACTTTAGAGAACCTTCAGGCTTTCCCTGTTTCTGACCAAGTCAGAAATATTTCTAAAAAGGTTATGGTTTGTGATTAATGAAGGTTTAGGACAAGCATAGTCAAATACCTTGAATACCTCCATTTCACTTATTTTCATTATAAGTATCCTTGTTTTTCCTGGCTCTTTACAACTATTTTTATCATAGTGAAAAGTGTGCCTTTGGGATGGAAGGGAGGAGCAGCAAAACAGAGCTCTTTTCTGGATCTTCTAAGGAATTCAAATCACAAATTTCCAGTCATCTCTCCTAAGTTCCTTCAACACCTCTTTGCTCACCCAGGCTGGACATTTGCCTCATTGACTCATCTTTCAGCACACAGAGGGACAGTCTGTTCGTGTGCCCTCAAGATCTCTATTTTGAAGCACATCCACCTTTCCTGAACTCCTTTGTTTTTAAGTGCTGCTTCCCAAGGAACTCTTTGAATAAGTCTCCTAAACAGGCTAAAGTCTGCCCTCCAGAAGTCTAATGTAAAAGTCTTATTGATGTTCCTCCTGATTTCACCAAATACCGAGAACTCTATAATTTCATGGTCACTGTGCCCCAAGCAGCCTCCAACCACCACATCTCCCACCAGCCAATCTCTGTTTGTAAACAACAGGTCTAACACAGTCCCTAGCCTGGTGGGCTCACTCACCAGCTGTGACAAAAAGTTGTCCTCAACCCACTCCAAAGCCTTCCTGGACTGCCTCTTTTCTCCTGTATTAAGTTCCCAGCAGATGTCTGGCAGGTTGAAATCACCTACAAGAACAAGGGCTGGTGATCCTGAAACATTCTCCAGCTGCTTACAGAATAAGTTGTCCATCTCTTCTTCCTGATTGGGTGGACAATAACAGACTCCCAGCAGGATGTCAGCCTTGTTGGACTTCCCTTTAATTCTTATCCATGGGCATTCAACTTCATCATCATTAGTTTCAATACCCATGGCATCAAATGCCTCCCTAATATAAAGGGCCACTCCTCCACCTCTTCCTTTCCTGTCTCTAATGCATGTATACGTTAGATATATAAAACCAAAGCCATTCTTTTCTATTTATGAGGTGAAAAGACTAAAGTTGCACTTGCATAAAAAATAGCCATTGGACAACAGCCTTACTGGTTAGAGGAGCTGCTCAACATTCTGTTAAGGATCTGAGTTAAGAGAAGGCTGATAAAGCTGATTAATCAAAGATTTACTAGAAATCTAGGGGAGAAAAACCCTCTTGACTGATTTGCAACTTAAGTGATACTGGCAGTATCCTGATCAGTGTTAACACTCTTTATGGAAAGGGATGTATTTAGGCTGTATTTGTTCGTGTGAATAGTCAGAAAAGGAAAGTTGGCATCCATTCTTTCAATTTGCAATCCCAAGTTTAGTAATAACTTGGAAAAGTGAATATATTTTTTAACAGTTTAGTTTCTGCTAGAACTGATGAATTCATTCAGTAGAACTAATTGTGTTCAGTGTGGAAGCTCAGGGCAGAACAAAGAATTAAGGGATAAGCAAGCTGAATGTTTCTCCTTGAATGAAAATAGGGTAAGATAATCTTTCTGACTAATCTAGACTGAATATTGAGCTCAATGAAAAAGTGTACATGACCCCAAGAATTCCAGAGAGAATCTCAGGACAGTTTGACTTCTGCTCTATTCTCTGAAGGCCCAACTGGCTGTGAAACAACCTCAGAAAAATGGGAGAGGAGACTACTCCTAAATGGTATTCTGAGTTATTTTATAGGAAGTTGTTCTGTGGGTGTTGGAGTCATTGTGGGGTTTTTATTTCATTTGTAATGACATGTAAGAGGAATTCCAGCCAGTTGCAGCAGCATGGATTGCGCCTCCTTGCTGCCCTTGGAGTTATGGGTGAATTTTATCCTTTCACTGTTGTTGTTGTAACCTCAGAAATCTTACAAGTAGCTGGTGGAGCAGCACATATTTTGGTCTATCTGCTCTGGCTGGTTTGGACAATTAAAATCTTTCTGACAAAGCCCAAGAGAACACAGCACAGCGCACTCTCCTTTTGGCAGCCTCAAGGCTGGCAACACAGAAAGACAAATAGAGGTTTTCATATTTTATCTTAGTAATTACATGCTTCAGAGGCCACAGGACCATATTTAATGGCTTTAAGTACACTGTGGAAATAAGGAAGAGGAACGTGGTGTTGGAAGAATTCCTAAATTGAAAAAGCTTTAGCCCACCTTTTAGCCCATGTATCTGTAATCTTACATTACCGTGTGCTACAAGAAGAAAGAGCATGTCCACACTGATGTTTTTCAGCTTCTCACAAAATTGTTCCTGTAGTTCTGAGATAGTCCTTCTGTTTACATACCAAAATCGAGTTTTTCTATTGTGGCAAAAGTAGTAAAATATGGAGCTAAACTAATAATATGTGTAATGGTAACCCACATAGATTCAGCTGCCACTGTGAATGAATGTTTCCTCATTCTCCAGCCCATTAAATATTTGGGGCAACAGATGTTTTCTGTTCTTGATAATTTCTTAAAAGTAAGAGCTTTGGTCACCTTATTTAAGGAAGATTTGAGATGATGTGTGCAGTCTTATGCATGCAAGATAATTGTGTTTAGTAGGTAAAGAGGTTTCAAAATTGTTTTACTCAAAGTAACGCAACAATATCTTAGTGCAGACAAAGATGCTTAGTTTACAAGATCTGTGGTTTTTGCTTAGCTGATTTCAGATGTATTGTTTAAAGAGCAGTCATGCAGAAGGAATTTTAACTGTACAGGTTTCCAAATAGACTGAATTCAGCTGCTTTCATGTGCGTTACAGATTTGACACTTTTTGTTACTAGAGTGCATTTACTGCCTTATGAAAGAAACAATTAACTCATTTTAACCAGGAAGAGAGATAAGTAGCTGGCAATTTATATATTGAAAACTGTAGTCTGTACCTGAGAAAAATGCATTAGAATATGGTGGTATATCTTGTGCTGGGATTAATCTCTTTTAATTCAGTCTCTCAGAATGAAAACCTGGAAGGCATAAGGTACTGTTAGAATAAGATGTGATTATAATCTCTAATACTGAGCTGACTAATTTAGTAACAGCTTGAGGTACTCTTTTTGCCCTAAAACCTGGATATAAGAGCTTATTTTGTAATGAAACCTAAAACTAGAAAATGCTTGTGTGTTTTGTGCTTCATTAACCTCTATGGCCTGTGGTAATTTTAGAAAATATCTCAAAGTAGGTTTCCAGTTTTGGTGAATTTCATTAAAGCTCATTCTTGGTGGTTTACTAATGGGGATATATAGTTTTCTCTAATGATCAGCATTAGGGTTCTGTAGATTCATAACCTGGGCTGGGATTTTGTCTAGAGCTGCTTATAGTAAGTCATTTACATAGTAAAGATAGTCACAATTTTATTCTGCTGTCAGTCATTTCCAGCAAGTGGCACAGTTTTTAGTGTGGGCCATGTTACCTTCTTGACAACTGTATTATCCTTTAAGGGAGGTCTGAAGCCTTTTAAGCCCCTTGTATGTGAATATGCTCGGGAGGTGAGGGTTGTGCTGCTTTGCTGTTGTGTGCAAGATAAAGCAGCACAGGACATTCATGTAGATAAGCACTTCACTCTGACAGACCTGATGTGGCAAGGAATTAGACAGCATCTCCCTGCAAGCTTGGTTGCATTTACTGGAATACTGGAAGCAACCACCAAATGTCAGTAGTGCTAAAAATACAAGATTTGCCAAATTACAGTCTTACTAAGGAGTTTGGCTGCTTCCCACGTTTCCCTGTCCTCCCTCACAACTGCAATTACAACTCCCCCCTCTTTTGTTGGCATTCTCCTCACTCCTGTTCACCTCTTCTCACTTCAGTAGTGGGCTGCTGTCTTTTTTTTGTTACTGAGCTGCTGGCCTATGACTACATTCCCTTTTCTTTAGCTTACTCTTAACCATTGCCATGGATACAATCTTAGTTGAATTAAATACTGACAACATGTTCACAAAGAATAATGACCCAGTGATGTAAGAAACAAAGCATATTAGAAGTCAAAGTGATTGTCCTAATAGGTTTTATTGAATACTAAGCAGGGTATTGGAAGGGATGACTTTCTAGTACATCTGCAGAGTTGTGTTGCCATACCCAAGTTTCTCTTACAAACTGCTGTGCTCAGCACCTTCATCTGACCTTGTCAAACTATGTTTTGTTCTTAGGTTAGTGTCAAATACAAACCCAAATTACACATGTGAAGACCACCTAGTATTTTCAGAAATCCTCCTTTTGTCACCATGCCTAAGAGGTATAAATTCATATATCTAATAAGGAAGTAGTTTTGGGATGAAAAAAGATGCTGAGCATACAGGCCCCACAATTAAATGTTATTTTCTTGGAAAATAATGTTAAAACCAATTCAGCAAAAACAAAGCCATGTTTCTGACCTGTCTGGTGCATCGAGTGTTGTGTTTTGGCTTGGTTGGCTCAGGGTGGCCAGGGGTGAGTAGCTCTGGAGACCAGCTCTGCCTTTGTGGAACTGCCTTTTCTGGAAGGGTGCACTGTCCCACCCACCTTCCTGAGAGCCGAGGCAGGAGGTGGAGGGAACACATTCAGCTTCTCACCTTGTGGTTTCTCTTAACCTTCACATTAATAGTGAGATGATGGCAGGATTATGGGTGATTTACTGCAAATCCATGTGGCGCGCAGTGTAAACTACAGCTGTGCAAACTGCTACCTCAGCCAAAACTGCATGTTGTGGTTCTTCATTTTTCACCCTTGTTGTTGGAGGAAACCTGGAACAGCCCTGTCTGCCCTTGGAAAACTTCTTTTGTCCCCCATGAGATTTGGCTGAGTTGCTTTTGTTTTCCTACCAAAGGGCTGCCTGCCCTGTGCTGAGAGGTGCATTCCTCTCGCTGTGCCAGGATCTCCCCAGCAGGCTCATGCCCCTGGGAGGTGGCACATCCTCTGTCTTCCCGGTCTGTGGGGCTTAGTGAGTCTTAGAGGAGCATAACCTGTGGTTAAATGACAAATATCTGAGACACTGCACTGTCTGCCACACTCAAATCCCAGGGTGAATGAAGATCTTTCCCATACTGTGATGAAGCTTTTCATGGTTTCTAAGTGCCCAGGACTGTCCATACAGCCTTGTTCATCCTTGACTATAAAGTTTGTAATTATGTCAAAGATTCTGCATTCAGGGATGATCACAGAAGATTAGAAAGAGCTGGTTGTGCTAATACTCAGAATTACAGCTGTCCCCTCTCCCTGGTATTGCAGTTGCCCCACATGCTGTGTCCTGTTACATCACCCTGGTTGAACCACAGGATTGTGCGTTTGGAACCTGATACAGCTCACTTGTGGCATTTACTCTTTTAAGGCTTTCAAGCAGCAAGCCCCAGAGAACTGTGGATAAGATACAAAAATGGAGTGCAAAGATAATTTAAGGAAAAGAATATTAACTGTTCATACCAGCTTTAGCTATTTACCAAAAATGCTATTTCAAGACTTATTTATCTGTTTCCATCTTCACTGTGGTAAGTTAGGATATAACATCTAATTTCAATTAACTTTTCCTTTTCTTCTTTCTCTCTCCATTAAATAAACTTCTTACCCATAAACACAGTTTCTCACAGTACAGGAGAATGAAAAAATTTTTGTGGGGTCTTCTTAGGCAGCCTGTCAAATTCCCGAGGTCAGGAATATAAAATGTTATCAAATATGAATGTTATTCAGAAACTTTGTAAAAAGTTGGGAGGTACATGAGTTAAAGTTATCAGTTCTTGAGAATGAATCCATGGTTCCTTGTTTCCCAAGATGAATCTTGAAGACATGCTGTGTTGTTTCACGTCCAAAAATTTCCTTATTTACCAATAAAGGCTGAAAATTATTCCCAAATCATCTGAAAATGAAGGAGGAGACATGAGCAGACTTTGAGTTTGCAGGTAGTCAGGGAGTGGGATATGCCCTGTAATTCCTTACCCAGAAGCACTCCCAGCACTGTTACTGTGGTGGTTTGGGTGGGTACCATGGAGCCCTGCAGAGCTGCTCACCACTGAATTAGGAACTGGTTTAAGGAAATTTAACTTGGAGATTTTTGGAGTGCTATCTATTCTCGGGCAAATATTCCCTCAATGTTCTGTAGTGATTTTTACTGCTGTGATAATCTCTTCAAGGGAGAAAACTGCTTTCAAGTTATATGATTGAAAAAAAGTGCATCTGACCTTGCACATTCTGAGTGATGTGTGAGTTGGGTGCTGCAATGAGTTCTAATTCCCCCCGAGCCACTCAGAAGCCTGGTGAAGAATACACATCCATTAATCTTTCAGTCTCTGTGGGACTGATCATTTGATTGCCTGGCTATGTAAACATTTGCATTTTGAGAATATTGAGTGCTCTTTATCAGTAACAAATCACATATTGACATCAACTAGAGATGTATCAGTGTTGTCATCCAAGCAGACCACCCACTGCTTTGGCTTTTATGATTTCTTTGTCAGATATTTGCATAGTAGAAGCATTATAATGAGAATCTACTTTTAAGGGAAGGAATTTCCCTGTTTGTGCAAATCTCTGGAGCCTTGGTATAGCCTTTATTAGATGTGGAGTTTAAAACATCTGCGTTTAAACTGATCAACTGGCATTACTCCTGGGGGAATAAAGCTATTTTCTTATTCCTGATTTTAACCTTTCATGAGCCAGTTGAACATACTGCTTGGAAATGGAACATGTGTGCCTTTCTCAACCCTTCTGTTCCAGACAGCCCAATTAAAGTGAAATGTGAGGGGTGATTGCTCCAGATGATGTGCTGATCCAATATTAAACAGCTAAAAATATTGAGTAGCTTCATTGTAGCAGGGTCCCATATGCTTCTTGCAGCTAATAAGGGATGGTTTAAATAACAAAATTCAGGAAATAATGAACTTGGTAACCGTTCTGAGGCACCCAGTGTGAGATTTCTGGTGTCCCAGTAAGGCTGTTCTGTGAGACAAGCCATGGCAGACCTTCACACACCCCTGTGCCAACCCCAGCAGAGACAAATGGACTGACTTCCAAACCGCAGCAACAGAAAGAAACTTTGCCTTCCCCAAACAAAGGAACTGTGTGTAAGTTCTTTAGTCTTTGACCTCAGGGGGATTTGGAGGAGTCACTCGAAGTTTTCCTGCTCCCCCAGGACTAGCCTGTAATTTTGCTCTGAGCTGTGTTGTGGATGCTGGGTCAGGACAAGCTGCTTCCCTGTTGGCTCCTGCTGCCCTGTGGCTGCTGCACTGGGAACGTGACACAATGGCAACAATAAGGGTGTTGTGTCGAGAGTCTTGGGTTACCTCTGCAATGAGAAACAAAATCTCCATCAATTTAAGTGTCTGTTCCAATGGCATTTCTGTTGTAAAGGGAAATGAGGCTCTCTTACCTTGGAACTGTGAGCCAGCACAGGAAGGTTTCCTGCTGTGTGAAGGACTAATCAGTTAAGTACAGTCTGTGTGATAAATCTGTCTTCTCTGAACACTCCAGACATGGTTTTTCCATAGATGGTTGTCTCCTTTTAAAACTAGATTTATTTGTTTGTGTTTGCAGACTGCTCGAATTACAAAGCAAATGGAGGCTTAGGTTATGACGTGTCTGGCATTTTCCATCTGTGGTACTGACCCACTTCCTTGGCTACTCATGTCATTATTCCACCCACTTCCAATTCACAGATACTTATAAAAAATGAATAAATATAGGTCTTAAATGGGAGCAGGAAATGCTGATTTTTGGTGTTTTCCCCACAGTCCCCAGTATTCAGCTCATGGAATAATGTTGAAATCCTGGACTCAAAATCTGTCCTGTTGGTACAGAAGAAGGGGGTTGGAATGGGGTGTAACATAGCCATGAATAGATGTAAGCAACCTTTATTTCAATTTAAGTTATTCCTGACTTTGGGCCAAAAACTTCAAGTGTTTATTGCAAATATTGGATGTGGCCTTTAGTGCAATGTACTGCTAATTAGTTGTTTTCTTTTTAAAATAAATATCTTTTTACTAACAGTCTGAACTTCATCCTCAAAAATGCTGAGCTCACATTGGTGGCAGCAGCTCTGCTCAGCTGGACATGACCTACTTGAAATTAATATTTGTAGTTGAGCACAAGCCTGAATTTATATCACAGTGCATCTCTCCAGATGTGTTTACCAGAATGTGTTTATGAAACTACAGCCTAGGGCAGGAGAGGTTGCAGCTGCACCTCGAGCTGGAGAGACTCCTGTGAGCAACTCATGGAAAAGTTTTCTGTATTAACAACTCTCCTAAAATGCACCCAAAGCAGGGTCTAACAGCAATTTCAGGTGATTTTTTTAGAGATGTTCAGCTGTGAAACAGCTGCAGCTCCTAAGGTGTCTGCTGATTACTTATTGATGCTTTGTCCTGATGTATATAAACAGCTCCACTGCTCTTTGAAGCATGCAAAGAAAGACAAGGCTCTCCAATTTGGCTCTATCAGGCAGCAGGTTTTAAGGATGAATAGGCACCAAAAAAAGGCATTTACAAGGACTCAAGGAGTGTTCAGTAGACTTATCAGCTTTATTAATTGTAAAAACAAAAGGGCAGTTAAAAATGGGCCAGCTGGTTCAGTCAGTGGAGTTTGAGAGATGGGAAAAAAAGCATTGAGAAGGAACACATCACTTTCTTTTTTTCCAGATGCCTTTTAATAGCTCCTCAGAGATGTGGCAGCATCCTATGCCTTGCTTGAGCCACAAGAGCTATTTATATAAAGTTACTTTTCGTAGTTTTCAGTTTTATGTGATCTCTGGAAAAGTCAGAGATTATTGCTACTGCATGTTCCTTACCTGGGTTTTCAGGGATATTGCATGCTGTGTTCCTGGGATAGCCCATGGCTTTGCCTGGTATGTTAAAACATCTCTGTCCCAAAAGAAATGTGAGGACAGAAGGATTGCCCAAAGATCAATGTGAATGAAATATGAAGGAAAGATCTTAGGAATGCTCCTTGTCCCTTGGCCAGGTTCATTTCCAGCTACTGTTGTTGTCAAAAGTTTTTGTGAAGTTTGAATTTATCTTGTGCCTGTATTCCAGCTATGGCACTCCTGCCTGGGAAGGAATGGCAGTTTTGTTCTGTGAACCCTGTCTGCCCATCTTAAAAGTACAATATAAATGTACAATATTTAATTTCCCTGCCCTCAAAATCTTTGCCACTCTGGAAGACTCAGAATTTTGTCAAAGAGGGTTTTTTTTTCACTCAGACTTTTCTATTATCTGAGTAATTTATGGGTGAGACAAACTTTGTGGGAGCTGTGTCTGCTACCACAGTACCCCAGGAAATAAGAGTGGGTCTCAGTCATTCTACATATTCTTTTATATTTCTTATGGTGGGGTCTGTTGAATGATTCTTACAGCTCACACGTTACTGCCTTTGGCATGCTGTGCAGTGGAAGCCAGAAGCTGTAACCTTGATGTGGGAGAGCTATTACTCTGCATCTTTGCACTCTGGCCTCTTATCAGTTGATTCAATCTGAAATCTGTTATTTTTGATGGATGGAACGGTTGAGAGTGAAGGCTGACCTTGGGATCTGTCCACCAGGACCAAAGATGCCATTATGTAAGGTTTGTGCCTTAGCTGCAATTATCAAATTTGTGTAGCTGCCTCTCTGCTCTTCACTGCAGACTGGCCTGCCTGTGCTAATGCTACAGAGGATAGTGAAATTTTCTGGAAAATTGATATAACAAGTTACCTCTCTGACCTAAAATGCTCTAGGAGCCTTTTTTATTATCCAAGACTAGTGTAGAAACAATTTTATATGAAGGTGATAATCTCCATAACTTTCATGTTCCAAAGAAAGGGGAGAGAAGAGAAAAGCCTGAGGAACAGTTGAGAAACCAAAAGACAAATACAGGTGGGCTGTAAAACAGCATCTCTACTGCCCAGTGATGAGCACAGTTAGGACACGTTCCTTGCTGCACAACTGATTATGGTGCCTTCCAAAGAGCAGTGAATTCCCTTGCCCATTGTGTTGAAAAGTGCTCTATTCAAGAAAAAATTTAAATAAAATATCTTTACATTTTTTCCTTAATTTCCTTAATTCCCTTAATCATTAAAAAATTTTCCTTAAGGTGGAAATTTAATGTCTGGATTGTGTCTCATAATATTTTTGACACTACTCAACAATCAATTCAGCAATTCGTGTCTCAAGGGCCTCTTCTTTTGTTAATAAACTTAGGTTGCATTCCAGCTTCTACAGAGCTGAGGTATAATTTATACAGAAAAAAAATGGCTTTTTCATTTTTAATGTGTATGACTTGTGTGTACATTTTATTCAAAATCAGTTATTTCTTACGTGGGAAGTAGCTTAAAACAAGCAAGGGCTGCAACTGGTTTGGTATTGTATTCTTTGGTTGGTGGCTGCATTACCTTCTGTCTGATAGGAATGGGATTAAAAAAAAAGGCAAACCCTTTTTTTTTAACTTGAGTTTTCTTTTTAAATATGTATAAGAACCCTTTGCTCTAGTGTTTATCCAAGAAACAGTAGAACTTTGTGCGGAAAAATGAGAAAATATTGCAATAAAGGCACTTTTGCTGAGCTGTGTGGGATGATAGTCTACTGCTGTGTCTTTAATTTTTAAAACATTTGCACTAACCTTTATTTTGTTACTTTAGGAAAGGTGGAAAGGAAGCATTGGGAGTTACTTAGGAGTTGTTATTGACTTTTTTTTTCCACTTGCAACTGGTGATACTGCAATAGAGAAAGAATTTCTCTTTTTTGTTTTTATATAAACCCTAATACAGAAGGGCAGGGGAAATATCTCTGGGTTAAGGAATAAGTTATGTTGGCTGGGTGGAAGTGGCTTTCTGTTAAAAACAAACAAAAAAAGGGTAACTTCCTAGGAAACTCTTAGTAAATGTTTGGTAAGTCTCCAAGAGGAAGCAATGGAGTAGTTTATTGTTTAAAACGTGGCTGAGAAAGTTTCCTGTCTAGCCCTCATTTAATACCTAAGAGTAAAAGTCTGTGTATTCCTTACAGTGGGGTTTGATATGTCAGGCAGGTTCTTTGAAAGCCAAGGGAAAGGCCTGCTCAAATCCCTGCTCTTCTCCAAAAGTCAGGATGTGGAAGTTTGCCTTCCTGCAATGATGAAGACATTCAGTAGACATTCTCTCTGCACCTCTGGTCAATTAAATAATTAAAATGATGTATGTTCCTCATATTTTACCTTTCAGAAAAATCAATTTAACAGCTTACTGCTGATGTTCTTGCCAAGTGAGACTGTAGGTCTTTTTTGAAAGCACAGAAGATGCTGTGGGAGCAGGTGACTGAGGAGGTTCTCTCCCCTAATTTCTGTATGCTCCTGTGTTACAGCGCAAATGAAGCTGGTGAGGAGCAAGTTCTTTCTTGCTTCTCATTTTTACCTTTTTTGCTCTAACACTGTGTTTTTCAGATTCTGCAGCACTGCCTGAACATTTTAAGCACCAGCAATGTTATGCAGACCAGTTATGCTGCAAGCAGGAATTAATCCCCCTAAAGCACTCCTGGCCGCTCTTTAGGCTGAAAGTTGTTCAATCCCTTCTTAAGACATGTTTACAGAAACCCAGAGAACTCCTCATGAGGACTTTAGAATCAGAGGAGGAATCAGATTAATTCTCAATTTATTTGGTGCTAGTCAGGTTGAACTAAGAGAAATCTACAATTTATTACTTGACTAGAAAGAAGTTATGTTCACCTGAAGTCAACACAATTTCAGGAGCTTTCTGAGAAAACTTTTGTAATTGAAAATGGTTGGCTTGCAGAGAACAAAACTCTGGCAGAAGCACATACTCTTCCTTTCAGTATAGCTGGGACTTCTGGTCACAACACCTCTGCATGGGATTATAGCAGCATGAAACCTGATAAATTAAGAACAGGGTTTTTTTTTTTTTTTTTTGTATGTTGTTCATCTTGACCAAAGGAGATCCTTGAGTAAGAAGGCAAGCACAGGCAGTAATGATGACTGAGCTTTGCTGATTTCTACCACATCTATCAGAAAAACTCATCCATGAGTATTTAGGTTCATAGTCATTTGTGTTTCATATTTGTTACATTTGCATACAAAAGCCCCAAAGTATTTTGCAGGAGCTATTTGTTTTGCAACACTTCTATATTTTTATTTAATCAGCAATGCTGCAGCTGACAGTAATAAGAACAGGAAATAAGTTGCAGGGAAAACCATTTTCAGGTTCAACATTATTGTTGCTAAACTTAAGCAATTTTCTTCTTCCTTTTAACCTGGACTTTGCATTAAATTATGTATGGTTTTAAAGAGTGACTGCCTTTCAGAACATGTCAGCTAAAGGATTTGAAGGTGAAAGGCAAGCTCTACTTTTTACATTAGTATTTGTATCACTTTCCCTAAATCTTAAGATACCATTCAGTGCTTTGGCTACTTTTTGTGCTCTTTTCATTCCACTGATAGCACAGAACTCCAACAAGAAAAGAGAAATAATGAAGGGTTTAAAGTCTTGTGTGAAGGAGTATATGGAAAGATGTCTCATTTTTTAAAAGATCACAGTTCAGAGATCTTTATAAAGCTGGGATGTTTGAACTGAATCATTACCTTTTTTATTTCCAGCAATTAAATCTTTCATCTTCCACAAAGACTCTGCTTGATATTACTGAGCTCTGAAAAGGATTCCTCCTAAACTTACATATGTCCTCAAACTTGCAAACTGGAAAAGCATTTGAGCCTGAGAGGGGCCTTTTGGGTAGGAGAGCCTGTCCTTTGGCACACAGTGGCTAAAGGGTAGAGCATTAAAAAGCGGTGGTAGGGTAAGTTACAGGGAAAGTACCTGGGCAGCCCTCGCATGTTTACAGATTGATGCACCTTGCCAAGGTTCCTTTTGCTGAGTTTTCTAACCTGGTAAACCTGACAGATCACCACCTAAATTAACTCTTCTAGAATTCCATGGATGTGCACCCCACTGAGCTGTGTGTCAGTCCCACTGGGATCTGGGGATAAAGCACAACTCAGTAATTTTCCTGCTACAGTCCAGGAATGAGAGCAGGATAAAACTGCTGGGCTGTGGGAGCAATTCCCAGCCCTGTCAGAAAGGCTGGGAGAAGGGAAACTGCGAATATTTGGTGAAAAGGCAGAGGTGATATTGGGGAGAAATCCTTAAATGATGAGACTTTTTTATTTTCTTTTATAAGCTCAATCTGCTGAAGTCAGAACCAGTCTCTGACCTGGGTGATATCAGTTTTATGGATAAAAATGTGCTGACTGCATACACATTATTCCCAGTTTATTACAAATCTGATAGTTTGGTACATTTGTTTTGGGTGGGTTTTTTTGTTGTTTTTGGTTTTTTTGGGGTTTTTTTGTTTTTTTTTTTTTTTTTTTTTTCTGGGAAAGTAAGCACTTTCCATTTGTGGAAAAACCACTAAATTTAAACGAAAGATTTCAGAATAAGGTTGATCTGTTAATTTTGTAGATTGCTGCAAGATTGAATAATCTTCAAAAAGTATTTGAATCCAAAAGTTGGATCAGGATCCAGATCTGACTTTTTTACCTCTGCGTATTCTGCTGGCTGAAACAATTTCCTTGTAGTTTTCTTTTGAAGGGGAATGTGAAAGATAGAAAAAAGCCAATGAAAAGAACTAAAATATGACTCAGAATCTTGGAGTTTTATTTTACAGTTTTGGCTCATTGTTATGCTCTTTGTATCTTCTCCTTATCTTGAGTTACACAAAAAAAATAGTCTTATCTTTTGTACTTGAAAACAGAAACTTTGACTTGTCTTTTGGGCTGTCTGGGCTAGTTCCATATGAAACTCTAACTTTTTCTAAAGAAAAACATCAATTCAAATGTCCAACAATTTCCACGTAGAAGAGTCTAACATGTAGAAATATTTTCCATCTCACTCATACCCCCTGCCTTATAATTTTGTCTTGTGTTGTTTGCAATCTCTGATGTGGTTTTTTCTATTAAAAACTGTTGCCTGGAAACTTGGAGCCTGATATAAATTTTTTCCCCCAACTTCAGTTTGACAGTAAACTGGGACTTGGAACATTTTGTAATATGGCTTCATTATAAAATCCTAAAAATGTTCTATCTCATTTTCTCTCATTGCTGAAGAAATTTTTTTGTTATTCCTTGGTATCTAACACCATAAGCATAGTTTATAATTCTGGATTTTGAGGGAGGTTTCAGTTCATGAACAATAAGAGTTCAGCTATCCAGAAAATATACTTACACTCTGCTTTTTCCATGCATATTGTTGTGTAAGTAAAATTATATCAGGTAGTAATTAAGTGTCTAATTTCTAAAAGCCATTAAAAACTCTTTGGAAGCTTGTGGAATTTTCACTGCTATGAAACAAAGCTCCTGAAAGCCCTGCTTTGTGATTTTCATTAGATAATCACTTCTTTTAGTACGTGGTCGATGCGGTTAATGACTGGTGCTTAAGAGCATGAATGAATTTGACTGATCACTGCAAGAATAAGCAGCTTTCCTAAATTGATATGTTTCAATCAGCTTTTGCTGCAGAGAGGTGAGTGCCACATTGCCCTTCACGCTCACTTCTCCTTTTTAATTGTTCTCACAATGCCTTACGCAGTGGGACAGACACTGTAAATAGCATTTAGGGTTTAAATTATCATCTGCAGTTCAATATGGGTGGGAATGTTAAGTGCAAGGGTGAAACTGAACAGGGTGAAGTGGTGCATAGGAATAAGGAGATGGCGTTGGACAAATTTGTAACTAACCTTTTTTTCCATGTCAGAGCAGAGTGCCAGCATTTCTTGTCTCTCTGTGATCCCTTGTGCTGTCCTTTGAGGACTTGGGTGCTCAAAGCCTGCTGAAGGGGGTCTGGAGATGGACATTGCTAGGACTGTGATTTAGAAATGCTTAACCTGGAGATACAGATGCCCCTTTGCCTACAAGCAGGAGTTCTCTGTTGAGCATAGAAAGATAATAACCATAATAATGTTCCTCATTTTGTTTTTCAAGCTACTGATGTTCTCCTAAATATATTTCAACTTAATAATTTTTCTAAGAAACTTCAAGCAATTGGAAGGATTGTATCTGAATGAGGGATAAAATAGGTTTGAAACCAAGCACTGGGATTGATTTAGGTGTTTTTGTGCTCTGTGTTTTCCCCAATTCCTGGACTTCTGAGCATGCCTTTTTGTTTCCAGTGTAGATATGGGGGTTCTTTCTAGGCTGAAACCTGTAATGGCTGAATTTTTGAGGAATGATTCAGAGATGCTGGTAAGATAATATATTGTATGTAATCAATAGTTTTCTTGAGGGAACAACGTCTCCTGATATGCCCTGCCCTATTTTCTTCTGGTTTTTTTGTCAGTGAGATTGGGGTTTTTTGTTAGTTCTGTACACTTAAGAAGAGGAATCTGGGTGGTTTTGGTGGTGTTTTTTCCCCCCCTTTTTCCCCCGTCTTGGTTTGGAAAGACAGGCGTCTGCCAGGGAAAGCTGGAGTCTCCCTTGAAATGGAAAATGTAACCCCCTTTCCCTGAATTATTATAATTTTGAAGTTAAGGACCTCTCAGGCAAAGATATGGGAATAGGAATAACAGTTCTTTATTAAGAAAGTCAAAATAAAAATGTAGTAGTAAAAAACCAAAAACATAACAAAACAAAAACCCAAACACAAACAAACAAAACCTCAAATAAACAAAAAACTGCACAACCACTGACAGAATCAGAATACAACCTGACACCTTGTTGGTCAGAGTGTTGGTAGCAGCCTAATTAAGTGGTGGCTGCAGTTTTCCTGGATGTGGTTCTGTTGGAGCAGAGATGATCTTGTAGGAGGGTGTAGTTTTCCTCTGAAGGTCCAGTGGTGCTGAGATGGGCCTGGTCTTCCTCTGGGAATCCAGTGCAAACAGGCTGTGCTGGTGTTGTGAATCTCAGGTTTTATTCAGGCAGGAATGTTTGGCTCTTCCTCCTGGGTGGAGCATCTCCTATGGGATGATGGAATTTTATCAGCCATGCAGTGAGCCTCGATGGCCCATGAACAGCAGATATCCCCCGGAGGGAGGATGGGTTGTGGAAGATCAGTACATCTGTCCCACCTTCTTTTAACAGCTGGGCCATTAACAGAGGATATCCCCCCAGAGAAGAGATTAAAAACACTGCTCCGCCTGGTTTCAGCAGATGGTGATACAGTGCATACTTCTGGTAATATCTTGCACTGCAACCTAAGACACCCCCCAAAGCTTTACACAGCATCAGTATTTTGGTACATTACAAACAAATTGATTTTGTATTTTACAAAAACCCGCAAGGTTAACAAAGCCAGTGGCATTACATGGGGTACTTATTTGGAGTTGCGCAAAAGTTGTTGAGTTTGGCAGTTTCTTATACAATAGGAAATTCAGCTTGGTGACTCAGCTTTCATATTAACTGCTTTATTTAGCTTTTCAGCCTTTTGTAACTTGAACCATTAACTCTCAGCAGTGCTGCAGTTACTGTTAAGGTTTGATCAGATCTCCTAATCTTGAGATATTCTGTTTGTAACTGCAGAGCTCTCATTTTTAGGAAGTCTGGTAGAAGTTAAGTGCACTAACATTTTGTGATTTCCACTATCAGTATCACTAATCTTTGAGGCTTTCCTGCCAACCAGGTTAAATGTCATTCCACCATGGTTACTCACGATTTCTATCCTTAATATTGAAATGATTTATGAAGTATTGAAATACTTTATTTTACTTTATACAAATTGTATCTTAGATCTATCTCTGTAGTGCTCATATTCTTTGTAACTTCTGGCTCAGTTTTTAAAGATCTTAGTGAACTTATGATACATGTGAGAAAAGGCAATAGAAAATACAGGAAAGCAAAACTGCAGACTTGATAAAAGAAAGCCATTATTAACTATTATGCAGTCTTTAAAACTTGTTATCTGCTCTTACTGATATCCACTTTTCCATGCAGAAGTGAAGTACAGCAGCAGTCCGTACTCAGGGTATTACATTTCCTATAATTTGATTGCACTCCACTGATCCTGTTTGTGCCACTTTAAATCTTATCCCAGTCTCTCCAAAAATGCAGTTACTCACACGAGGTCATAGGCTTCAAGGTTGAACAGCAGCACCAAAGTTACATGAGGTTAGAAGGGGCTTGGCCAGGCTGTTCAACAACCTGCACCAGTTTCCAGGAACAAATAGACAGGGAAAAGCAAGCACAGCATGTGGTGGGCTGTATGCAGGTATGAAGGACGGTTCCCTCTCTACCTAGGAGTTAGATCACCACTAGCTTCCCTTGTAAGGTTATAATTTTGATTAGTTTTTCACCTTTTTGAAGTAGTGCAATGTACCTCCTGTGTATGAGGCACTGACAAAGGGGATCCTGCTTGTTAAGTGTTTTTTAAAGAATTGAAAACTCAAAACTTTTGTGAAGCATGACCAGGAGTAAATTTTAAAAAATTATCCTATAAATCTACAATGATTTTCACTCTGGGTAATCCACTGTGTGAAACATTGCCATTGGGTTTTAGCTTGCAACCTTAGAGAAGTATTTGACATTTACTCAGATAAAGGATGGAATATAAATTAATTTTAAAAAATAATTCCCAGCAGTTTTGGAAAGAAGACAAGTCCTTCTCTTCTCCCTTCATTCATTTCTTAAAGTGAATGTTCATATTAAATGATTTTTCAATGTCAATTAGATGTAGCCTCTAATATGTGTTTAGTTCTTTGTTAAACAGAAGTTGGTTGCAATAAACACTACCACAAATATTCTGCTTTTTTGCTGGCTTTCTCCAGCATTGTGGTGTGGGTCTTTGAGGTTGCAGGGAAGTTAAATAGTTTGCAATGGCACTGGACAGGAACTACAAAATATGTCTCTGCTTAAAGTCTTTCTCCCCTGTCAACTTCCAAATTTAATTATGATGGAATTTGGGAAAGTACTAAGAGTTGCTATCTGCTGTGTATGTGTAAGAGATAAAGTGTATATTCAATAATAACACACTCTTCAGAATCTGATCTTTGGTCTGTTAACATGCTGAACATGCCTTTTTTTTACAGCAGTGATTTATAGTCCAGCATAACCATGCAGAATCACTTCATTATATTTGAATAATGAAAAGAGTGCCATCAAGATGGCATGTCTCAGGGGAGCTTTCTGAGGCAATACTTTAAACAAATGACTTTTTAGATAAATTTATTATGAAGTGTGATGAAAGGCATTTTTCTCGGCAGTCACATCTTGCAAAATCAATGAGGTTTGTTGTGCTCTAGTGTTGGGGTGGGTTGTTTTTTTAAAATCTCTTACATAAGTAGAGGATGAGTCCATAGGAACAATGGTTGGTGTTTTGCTGGCACCATGGAAAGGAGGTACAGTACTGTAATGGGCAGCTATAATTTTGTATGATCGTGTCTGCTAAATGTTTATGGGCCAAACTGGCAACCCACTACCACAGCCAGTGGAAAGTTTATTAGTTACTTTAAAAAATAATTTTTATAGGTATCCATGAGCACTCATTCTGTTTTGTTGTGCAAATATGTGGGTTATGCAATTAAAAAAAGATCATGACAGAATTTGACTAACATTTATTCTGTCAAAGGAGTACTCAGCCTTTGTACTGGCAATTTGTTAAACTGTGTTATGAAAAATTTATGAAACCACCCAGAAAACACCAATATTGTTATTTGTGTCATATTAGAAATTTTGATTCCTCTGGCATGTTTAGCATCCTTGAACCTCTTGTTTCAATACCTAACATTTAATTTCTAGTAAGAAATAAACTGTGATTTTCTGCAATCTCTTCATTGCTTTTGTAATCAAAGTAACCATTCAGGACAAATATGTATTGAAAATACCTCAGGCTGTTTCTTGAAGATCTCCATTTTGAGCTGTTTTTTCCACTCTCATAAAGTTATTTGAACATGTTTTTCTGTCTTGAGGTGACCTCTCCTTGGCCCTTTTTAAATATAACATCTGTTCAAGAGTAGAACATGCTTTAAATGCAGTTGATAATTTTAAGAGGCGGAGTTGTGTCTATACAACACAAAGAAAATTCACTGGCCTTTATCTCTTTCAGAACTGCAAAAGGTTTTGTGCTCCAATCCACATCTCATTGCCTGAAATGTATCAACAAACATGACAGTAAAAGGATTTTGGTTGCAACTCAGTATGCCTGGATTATTCACCTGAAACAACCACTGAGTGTCCTTTAATCACTTCTTTTCTGCACCGTGAAAATAGACTATTTTCCACTTTTTGTGAAGAGCATTCAGATCTAAAACTCAAAAGTGCTAAGTAATTGTTATGGATTACGAATGTTCTCCAGAGATTAAAAAAGGGAGGCACAAAAGATTCTGTGAGAATGAACTTCCTTCTAGAGCTGAGCTGGCTTTTCTCTCACCTCAGGATGTGGTGGCCGCCAGCCAGGGTGCCCAGTGAGAGCAGCAGGGTGGCAGAGCTGATGCTGGAGCTGCCAGGGAGCTCCTGCAGGTGGGAGAGAGGAGGACACCTCTGTCTGCCCTGCTAAATGCTCCTCGATCCTCCTCCCCCAGACAGATTTCACTCCATCCCTGAATGGAGCCTGCAAACAAATCCAGCATGATCAGAAAGAAAAAACTAATTGTCTTCTTTTCGGGAAAGATTTTTTACAATTTCAGTTTAAAAAAATTTCAAAAATGATTTTACCAATGAAGACTGCTAAAAATTTTCTCCCTCTTTAAGGAATAAATCTTACATAAAATTTTAACTCAGTAACAACTTCTATTAGGAAGTTCAATAGAAAGTTGCGATGAGGTTGGGCTCAATGAACCTTAAGTAAATGGATATTCTGTTAGTCCCTGTGGTTGCACGTTCTGTATCATGTTGCCCTAACTAAGATGATATTCAGTCATGAGGGAAAAGTAACTGTAGTCAGTTTTCCTTTTTTGAATTCCAGTTTTTCCTACAGTAAATGCAAAGCTGGCCATCTTAATTCCTCCTGGGTGGGTTAATTGATTCTGTGGTGTGACCTGACTTCTGGTTCACTGAGCAACTGAGTGTGGGATCGAGATGATGCTTTTATTTCTGTTTCATTTGGTGAGTGCATTTTGATCAGAGTTGTGAAGGATGTGAACTGGAGGTGTTAGGAAGGAAACCTGCCCTTCACCTCGGGCAGGTCCAGCCCCCCAGCGTGCAGGGGCTGTGCAAACACGGCGTGTCCTGGGTAAGCACGTGGGGTCTGCAAGATGGCTCTGCCCTTCACTTGTGTGTTGGACTTTATATTGAACTAATTCATAATTTGATTTTTGACATCTCAGTAATTACTGCCAGCAAAAACTAGTCATTTTAATGGTAGCAATATACTGCCAAGCACATTTAACTTTGACAGAAACTTCAAATGACTTTGCCTCAGCCGCTTGCCTGTTCCTTGTGGGCACTTTACAAATGACTGAGGACTTGTACAGAAGCCTTTGGTAAAAGCTGTTTGCTCTCAGTGATTTCATTGGCTCCATCAGGCTGGGTGTGATTTCAAGAGGTTGTTAATCCCATCTGGAGTTAACCTTTTTTCAGGCCAAACACACACCAAGGGACATGCATGGCCTGATTTCTGTTGAATCTGATTTCCTCTAAATCCTGATGACACTTCAAAAGCAGCTGTGATGATCTGAAATGACCCCAAATGGAGACCTTGTCTCCCCAGAAAAACCAAACTGTTTAGCAGCAGCTTTTCTGCCATCCCTGCAGGTGTTGTTGTTGCCCAAGCCTCCCTGCCTGTGTGTTTGCTGCCTGCAAAGGGCACTGGCAGAGGGTCACACAGCACAGGCACAGGTGCTTGGCTCTGAGCTCACTCTTGTTACCTGCCTGAAATGTCAGCTCCCAGTTCTGAGATCTTTGTCAGGCACAGTGCAGAACTTAAAGGAGCACTCTCCTTGCTGCTGCCTGTAGCACTCACAAGCTTTGTCATTTTGGTGACAAATTGGAGCTTTTCAGTCCTTTGGTAGCCAACACTGAAAAATCTCTCCTCCATAAGAACAGATTTTTTTCCAGGCTAGCAAAGTGCTTCTGAAGAGGCTGGAGCTGCTGTCCATTCAGATCACGCACTTCTGTACAGAAGACCTGGTAAAGAAAAAAGGAAAAAAAACCCCTTCTGAGTTAATAGAAGTGTTTCTGTGGGTTTGGATGGACAGCACAAACTTTAAAAGAATGGCTGGAAGACTGATCATGCTGATGACTGCCCCCTAAAATATCAGGAACAAACTTCATGGACAAATAAGGGGTAACCTGAATTCTTTTTTCTTTTCTTTCGCTCACAGATCTGCTTGTGAACATTTAGATTGTGACAATACCACTAGCCAAATTAATTGAAATATAATAATGGAATTTTCTGAAAACATTAACACACAGCTGTCAGTAATTTACTTCAGCACTTTCCAGTTTACAGGACTTTGTGCTGCATTGCTCAGGTTGGATAAAGAATTGCCAAAGTTTCTGTTGTGGATACTCTTTACACTTAGAGGTGTCTGAGATTGTGCTGATTGTAAAATTTCACAACTTGCTCAGCAATGATTTTGCAAGCAGGGCTGTTCATTTTGTTACATTTGTCTGAGCCCACTCTAAAGGCTGCTTTTTAGGTATTTGCTCATCTTCCTCCTTCCAGTTCCTGATTGTCCCTGCCCCTGCAGCTCTCATTGGCAAGGGACTACACACGTTTGGTAACTCTGGTTAATGAGAATTTCCAGTCTTCATTCAGTTCAGGATCAGATAGAAAGTGTTTCCATATCACCCAGAGAATAAAGCCAAGGGAATTCTCACAGCAGTCAGAGAGACTGACACCTGTGACAGTTTTTAAGATATCCAAGAACAATCAGCATCAAATTGTTAATAATGTCTTTTGGAGTGTTTGAGGCCATGTAAATTCTACTGATTTTTGTGGCTAGCTGGGATTATTTGGGAATATCTGATATGAGGAATGTGATGACTGCAGGTTGGATGGAAATGCAGGATGGACTATGGAGGAACTCATTTGGGCCTTTTTATTTTATTTAAATATTAAAACATTCTGTCCCTACTTCTGTGGCCTCAGCATAGGTTAAAGGGATAATTTTGTGCATTTCTTTTGATGTAAGTTCTCACTTTCAACACTTAAATTTTCTTTTCATAGTTTTTTGGATGAGAGCACTGCAGCTTTCCTCAGTGTTTATTCATTAGGAATTGAAAGGAGTTCAGTATTTTGTCATGCCAAACACACATTTCCTCTGCTGTAGCTATTTTAGGCTGGTTGATTTTCTGTTTAGTTTTGTTTGTTGGTTTTGTTTGGGTTTTGTTTGGTTTCACTCTTAGTGTGGTGTTGGGGGTTGCTTGGTGGTTTTGTTTGTTTGTTTTATTGAAGAGGTTCAGTTGTGATTTTGGAAAATTGTTAAATATTTCTTTAGAAGGAGGCAGGTGGCTTGCCTGTGTTCCTCCAGTAGGTCAGTACTGCTCATTACATTGCAGCATCACTAAGTCCTTTATTGTGCTTGTCATTCTGTGAAAGATTAATTTAAGACATGACTACAAACTCAGATCCAGCAATACATGCAGTTCAGATTTCTGCAGAGTGTTTCTCATGCATTCAGGATGTATTTCAGCCACAACATGCCCAACTTGAGGTTGGCAGCAGATTAACCTTCGTGGTTTAGGTTGTATAAGGCAGGGATTACATCTACATGTGTTTGCTGCTTAGGTAGCTGATGGAAAGAGGTTGATGTTCTGAAGCACCAGGATTATGTCTGGTTAATGTTTGATCCTACAGCAAAATGCCTGCCCAGACCCCCATTCTTGTCGGCTTAAAAATGTCAATATTATTTGGGTGATGTTAAGCAGCATAAGGAAAAGTAGTGGAAAAAATTCTGCCTGTTGGGGCTTCCAGCTAAGCCACTGTTTAGCACTTGTTCACATACAAATGAGGTGTTGTGAGGTTCTCCTGGCTCTGCTTTGCTTTGGGGCTTCAGCTTTCCTTTGTGGACAAAAGGTGGAATAAAGGGGAGGGGGAAAAAATAGGACACTGTGGATATAGTCGAAAATGCAATTGCAATGGAGTTGCATTGTGCCAGAGAGGGTAATGGAAGCTGGGATTCTTTTAATTTCAGCATCAGGGCTCTGCTCTGTAGATGCTCAGGAAGGAGCACAATAATGGCTCTCCTTGGTGGCTGTTTCCTTGTGGGCACTTCCAAGCTCTCTGGCTGTTTCCAGCTGTGGATCATTTGGAGCAGCTCTTGGTTACAGTGTCTGGGAGCTTCAGTAGGCACCTTCCTTGTGATGGGATGAGGGGAAGGTGTGCCAAGGGGAGGAGCAGCTTTGCTTAACCAGAAGAACCTGACAGAGGAGCTATGATACAACCAGGTGTCCAAAAGGCCACCACCAGCAATGCCAGCCTGGTTTGGTTTTAATCCTCTGGCAACTGATAACCAGCCTTGGTGTAGCCATCCATCCCTCCATCCATCCTTCTGTGAATATACAACTGTGCACTCAGCCAGCAGAGGTGGTTTTGATTTCTTGTTCCTAAAGATTTGCAGCTAGGTAAAACAGCCATGCAAGAGAAACCTCACCCTCACACTTGTTAAGATAACCAGTGGTGCTGACAGCTGCCAAGTAATACAAACATGGATTTCAGGTGGGACGTTCTGTCAAAAACTGATTTTTCTGAAAAGCAGAGCCCCTAGTCAGCATTTAATCTGGCCTTGTTATTGCTATGATGTGTGGCAAGTGTTACCTTTCCAAATAGCTTGGAAAATGTAATCTCTCTTTTACTATCAAGTAAATGGAATATGCTCTGAATTATAAGAAGCCTAAATTCAGTTTTAACCACTGGCCAAAGAGCCACCTGTGACTCTGTGAATGAGTCCCAGGCAGGCCTAGGAATTCACTGAGTCATAGCTATGCACAGAGCTTTGCTTCAGGAACTTCTGAATGGGATTTGGTTTTTAATCAGCCCCATGTCTTGCCTGTACATCTTGATTTTCTATTTCATTCGGGAAGCCACACTGAAAATTTGTGCGATTAAAGATAATAAAGTGAGGTTTGGGAATATATTAATTGAACAAAAGCTTTAGTTCACAGGATCCTTATGTCAGTAAAGCCATGTGAGGTGCAGGCTGAGATAATTTACTCTAATGGGTTTTCCTGTTGCATGGGTGTGACTTTAAACCCTGGTGTGCTTGTAACTCCATGTGATTGTTTGTTGCTATGAATTACTAAACCTATAAGGATGCTTGAACAGCATCTGTATGTGGGAGTGAAAAGGAGCTATTAAAAGCATTGAAAATATGAATGTCTGAAATTAGAATTAGTCACACTCTTTTTGGTTAGATTTGCAAGTCTCCCACTCAGAGAACTGTTAAAATACTTTTAATTCTTTAGTCGTCCTTTAAATTATGTCTGTTTCGATGTAATTTTTCTAAGCCCTCATTATTCATTAATAATTTTTTTAAGGATTAACGTATTTTATGTATTGGAGTGTTTGAATTGATTAAATACTTGTTTCCTTTACAACTGTTGGTTCAGGTGACTCACAGCTCTGCAGGTTTGTTGGTTTTGGCTTCTCAGCTCAGCAGCTTCCATGATGTGAAGAGGCTGTGTAATCAGCAATTTGAAGAGGAGATTCACTTTTAGTGTCCTCATTTGAATGGCCAGTAATCCCAATAACTTTATAAATGTAGGCTCAAACATCTTAGGGTGGTATTATTAAAATTTAAAGGGATTAACATTATGCAAGCATTTCAGAGACTTATTCTAAGAAACTGAAGGAAGCCTTGTGTGTTAATATAGGCACATTCTGAGGGTTTTACCTGGTTTGTTTGTTTGTTTGTTTAATACTTTATAATGGTGTGAGTGGAAAAAGCTGAAAACCCCAATAGCCAACCTTTTGCAGCAGATCCAGTGGAATGGGGTTCTGCAGGGAGGTGCCATGGTAACTGGAGTCACTGAGACAGTTGGTGTCCATCTGTTTATTGGAGAGTGCTGTATTTAGGCTTTGGTTTACCCCAGTATGAACAGAAAATGGGAAGTTTGTGTGGTGGTCTCGTTTCCTGCCATTTAGAACCCAGAGATGTGAGGTGACACAGAACAAGGGATTGCACTGCCATTGCTACTCTAGACATGGAGATTTGGTCCCTGGAAATCAGGGTTGTCCTTTGGAGCACTTTCCCCCTCTTGTCAGAACCTATGGCATCCCTGCAGCTGTTTCACTCTCTGTGCTGTCCAGTTAATGATACCCTGCCCGTCTGCAGGGAGTTTAGCTCCTGGCACAAGCAGAGGACACTTGCTTTGTGACCTTCCAGCTAGGGAAATACCAGGAAGGTCTTTTCCATGGGATACTCCATGATTAGAATATGTAAGAAAAGTGGAAGTGGAGTGCAGTGGGAAGACATCCAGCCTTTTCTCAGAAATGGTGAACAGAGCCATCATGCAGGCTGCGAACTCTGGGCAGGGCAATAGATCTTGTTGGCAGCAATTTTCACAAACACTGGTGGGCTTCTCTTTCTACCTCTACAAGAACATTTTAAATGCCAGAATAGGAAGTGAAGTCTCATTACCAAGGTTTAATTTGCATGCTTTAATGCAGCTCTGTGTACACTGATGTATGACCACAAATTAAAATGCAGTCCTTGCCCAGATGTACAGAGGGGCATTGCAAGGCAGTACTTGTTACTTTGCTCATTTAAAATTCAGCCACTGCTGGTCAGAATTCATTGTTAAGACAAGATAGCGCTGCTTTCAGAAGGAAATAACCACTCTTGGAGAAGAGTTTGAAACACTTTATGAATTAGATGAGCAAACCAGGGCCCTTCAGAACTCTTTTAAACTACAGAGAAACTTGTGAAGTCACTAAACCAGCACAACTTGGGTAGGAACATCTCAGGTGTGAGCTCAGCTCAGAACAGGAGCCTACCATTCTCTCCTGTAGGTAGGGAAACATAAAGAAGCACAGTGAGGAGAACCTGATAAATTGGAAGGAAAGATTAAATCAATAATAGGGGAAAAACCTTAACAAAGTGATTATCTAGATAGAAAGCTGGTCTCAAAAGACTCGAGGCTTGACACATGAAAAATTAATGGGAGAAAGCAGCAGCAAATAGTTTTCTAGGAGTGATGTTGTATTGGAGGGAGGATGGATAAGATATTTACCAAGCATTTAATTAGGTTATGTCCAACAGCATTATGAAGTAGGTGAATGTGTGGATTGATTCATCTGGTCAGGGACTTTGTAAATAAAGAAGAACAAATTCAGCTGAAACAAAACAGAGTGATTAGGTAGGAAGATTTCATAACATGTAAAAAATATTCTGGATCAGAATATTGATAATTAGTCTCATTATTAACTCTCATTTTCTACACTGATATTTATACTTTCCAGACAAAATAAAAAAATACCTAAGTCTGCAGTGCAATACCCTGTCAAAAGAACCCGAAGTCTATTTAATCTTGGAGAAATAGGAAGCTGTTCTGAATAGCTGCTTTATTTCCTTCTATTTGTTTGGGTTTTGTTTTTTGTTTTTTGGGTTTTTTTAACAAGTTAACATAAACCAGAGTCATTTATCTGATTATGTCTATGGCCTTGAATTTGTTTCTGTGTTGTACTATATATCTCTGTTTTACAAGTGTTTTACAGCCTTTTGCCAGTTCTCCAGTCTTCAGAGAACGAGGAAAATTTTGTGATAATGGTTTCAGATTCAACTTGCAGACCTTAATAATAAATATTTTGGGTTGGTATTACCTGAAACTGCCAGTTAGATTACACCAGCAGTCAGCTGGTTTCTGTGCAGTGAAACTATGATTAAAGCTCACTGAATTTAAGGCTGCAAGAAGCTGGTGAGGATTTGTACGACTGCAACCTGTAGTTTTCACTGCAGTGCGTGTTGATTGTTTCACATAGTGTAAGGAATAAAATGTTTCTCAGAAGCAGTACAGCTGCTGAGGAAGGTACAAAAAAACCCAGTCAACGTTCCTACTTTTGGTGAAACAAAGCAGATCAATCCCTACTGTTATTGAGAGGCTGCTTTATATAGTGGCCCCTGCTACATCTGAAGTAGAGGCTGTGGGAGTGAATTAAGAAATAAACAAGTCTGCGCATGTGTAATTTAATTTTTGGATTGCTGTAGAAGAAAATGTGGAAGCTGCTCACAAGTGCATTGGTTCTGCTTGCTGGCTTGTGCAGTGACCTATTTCATAGCAAAACTGGCATATAAAGTTTCTGGAGCTCATCCTGCATGGCACACAAACCAAAGGAGATGCTTTTTTCTCTTAACTACTCTAGAAGAAAGTAGATTCCTTTAGCTGAGATGCAGTAACAGCTGGGTTAAATCTCAATTGTTTTAGATAAAATGTATAGGTTGTTGAGCTTGTGTATCATATCTGAACGTGCAGAATAAACACATTCGCCTTCACTCTTGCAAAAATTGAAGAAATTTGCAGCCTTGGGTCTATGTCTGCCATCTTCCAAGGTGCTTCACATCTTGAATTTAGTTGCTGGTTATAAATTTTTTCCCCCTGTGCTGCCCCCCGTTAGTCACATATGAAGGCTAACATCTATCCTAGAAACAAATTCCAGACAGAGATGGACAAAGTGAAAATGAAGTGGAGAAGAGTCTTGAGTCACAAGAGTAAGCTCACTTCAGTAAACAACTGAGCAAGCAACATAAAACCATTTTCTTATACAAATGCACATGCCTGCATTTTTGGCAGTGCCGAAAATCGCTGCTGGGTCTTGGTCCTAATTTGCTGCTGGGATACTGAGTTTTGGGTGTTTATGGACTGGGCCAATGTGCTGTTAACATCCATGAGAACCACATGACCAACAGGCTTCAGGGGGCTGCAGGGCTCCAGGATCCTGCCTGTGCTTTCATCAGGACTTCTCGTTCTGAGCTCTGTCTGTGCTGGGTCATTGCTCTGTTTCTGAATTTGAGAGAGATCCCTGTTTTCTATGGTACCGAGAAAAGGGTGCAGAGTTTTTGTGCTTTGAAATGCTGCTGGAATTTTGGAGCCCAGATGAAAGCTTTTAATATCTACCAAGACACAAAGCTCCTGTTCTTGCTATTGAAAAATCTTCTGTTAACAGCAGCTGTTTGTAACAGGCATCACTTCTCTGCTGTACCTCAAAGCACATTAGCAAGTAATTAGAAATATTGTTGCAGGATTCAAGAAAAAAAGGCTACTGGTACAGTAGTTGGAGATGTGTCACAACAGGAAATCTTTGTCCACCTGCTCAAGTGTGACAAGAAAATGTATTTTAAATAATATGTACTGTGGAGGCACGTGATGTCAGAGTGTTTAAAAACACAGTAATGGTCTCTTGGATGTGACATATTTAGCAGGAATTAATAATAATAAAAACTTGGATGTAATGATTTTTAGACATCACATAGGTGGCTGAATCAGAGAAGAAAACTCCTTAGAAGATAAGAAGATTCTTTCACTTTTGAATGAAGTTTTTCCTTTGTTCCCCAGTTCTACTTTTTCTTAGCTATTATTGCTGCCTTCCTGAACATGTGAGGAGCAGTGAAATCTATCAGGAGTATCAGAAGGGTGGCACAATGCAGCTATCACCAGCCACCACATCCATCACTGTTTGTCTTCAGTGTTGAGACAGAACAAAACTTGTTCTATCTCTCTTTAGTACTGCTGAAAATTTTAACACTGTTTTGCCTTGTAGCTAACTGATCAGTGTACCAAATCTCATTTAATAAGGTAACCAATCTGTCCAGTTAAACTGCAGTACTTTTTTGCACTATATGGAAAATCCTTATGAATATTCTTTGGTATTTATAACATTAGTCATGAGTTGATTTGATACAAGAAGAAATGAAAGTCTGTGATACTCAGCTGTGGCAGAAGCCACATCTGTATCTGTTAAAATGTAATGTGTATTACTACAAATACATTTTGTTTCATGTGGAAATGCAAAGAGTTCTAGCTGCAGCAGACAGCATAAGCTAACTTCTTGTGAACCACAGCCCTGGTAGAAGGGAAGATCTGGCAGTGAAATATTTAGTATGTTTCAGCAGCAGTGGGTCAGAATATTCAGAGAGAGCACAATGAGAGAATTAATCATGTTAATCTACTCTGTCCTTACACCTCAGCTCCCTGTGCATGCTGGTGCCTCAGTAGCTTCTATTGTTGCCTTTCTTTGGCACATCCACTTGGAAGAAAGTCTGCTCTAATTCCTTCTTCTTTTTGGTCTCTTTACCTTGCCTTAGACATTATTGCCATCTCTCCTCACTAGATGGATCAGAGGATTTTATCCTTGGTGCTGTTGCTTGGTTTATGTTTCCCTTGCAGGGTGCTTGAGTGGACAATCCCAGCTGGATGTGTGCTGGAGTTTTAAACCTCTTACACGTCCTTTGCAGCTCCCTGCAGGGTTACCTGTGTGACTGAATTCACATTGACCTGACAGATGGCAATATCTGTCACATACTCCATTATAAATAGATTTGGGGGAAAAAAATTGGATGCTGGTGTAAATTTCCAGGAGACTAAATCCTGAAGGAAGCACTCCAGGAGCAAATAAGCAGCACTTACTGCATTGGAAAAAAAAAAAAAAAACCAACAAAAAACCAACTCATAAAACTCTCAAACTCACTATTTATAAACTTGTTTATCTAAGTCTATATTTTGCTAGGAAATAGTTCTAGGAAGTAAAAATAACTTTGGCATATTAGATTGAAGGGCAGCATTCCTGTAAGTATTTTCTGGAGCAGAAGCTTGCTGGTGTTCGTAGCTTTGGGTTGTGCTTCTTGCCCAAGTGGAGGAGATCCCCTCCTCAGTAGTCAAGGGGAGTTGTAAAACTACAATAGGTGAGAGAATGATGTCCTGGAAGCTCAGAGGAAGTCTCATGAGGGATTTGAGGGGGAATTTCAAGGCATCCCATCCTGGTTAATGACAGCCAGCATGCCCACCCTGCCACAGTGGACAACCTCCCTGCCCTGCGTGGGTGGATCTGGTAAAGTGCATCTCACTGCCTGCGGAGTCAGTGTTGGAAGAAGGAATCACTGCTGGAGATGGGCCAAGGTCTGCCTCCAAGTGTTCATGCATCTTCTCAGCTTTCATTGTTTCTCTGGTGATTGCTTCCGTATATACAAAATCTGACAAATAATTGTAGTTAGAAGGGCGTGCTTAATGGAGGGCCATAAAAGTGATTCACAGGCAACTGTAAACTGAACTATTACACTAAAGGATAAAAAGCTTCCTTAATGAGCTGTACAAGACAGTTATCGATGTATTTATAAAAACATTTCCAAGTACATGTTACCAGGGGAATTAAAAGATAAATATTTAAAGATCGGCTGACAGTTTTCACGTGTAACAAAACTCCAGTTCCTCTATTAGGCAGAAAATCTATAAAAAGTATATATTTACATGATTTGTAACAAAAAAGAAACAAAACTTGCATAAAACCTTGATGTTTTTCTCTGTAATTGTGTTTTTCTATTCTGATGAAGAGATGAAGCATGAAGAAAATGAGCAGATGAGATTCAGAATATTAATAAGGTAAACCAACATTTTTTTCCATCCAAATAATTTATTAGCATCATGCCACAGAACTGTATTTAAGAGGCTGAAACCTAACAACAGTTCAGAGTTTGATTAAGTTTCTTTTCATCATATCATTGCTGTACACAATTAGGTTATTCAAGTGTGATCCTTAAATGTTCACAATATGATTCATAGCCTTGTTCTTCACACCCCAGAGAGAGAAAAATTGGTCTGTGGGTATGAATCTGATTAATATATGGATCAATGCATGCCCTTTTAATGTTTATTATACACATGCACTTTTAGTTTGGATAAATGATTATCTCATCGTGTTACTTGCTCTTTTTAGATTTGCTGTGTTATTGTCTGAGCAAAACTTTAGAAGCATTTTAAGAATTCAGGGCTGACACTTGTTTTGGCACTACCTTGTCAGTTGAGATTATTTTTATTCTTGAATGGATTAATAATCGATAGGTGTTAAACAATATGATTTTCCCTAGGATTATAGCTGCTGTGTTGTGGAGCTCTGACATAAAGAATGAAGATCTGGCTCATGCTTTCAAGTCAGTTTTAAAGTTTTTATTTAGATGTACCTATTTCTTAGGTTTATTGCACCACAGGGTTTGTAGATGGAAGCCATCCCAGTGGCTCTGACTCCTTGAAAAGAAGGGATGAATGAGGAAAACAGCTGACAAAGTAGGCAGCCTGTGCAAAACATTGCCACCAGCCTTGCTCCTGCTCAGGGGAAAGCTACTGGCAGTGCTAAGCTGAAGTAGCAGGAGTGCTTCAGTCATGGGGGTCTCTTCTACAGCACCAAGAGGGTTGTGGTGAAGCTGAATTTAGCCCCAGGTGATGATGCTCCCTACATTACCACCAATAGAAACACCTAGAAGATAATTTGGCTAAAAGCATTGATTAACTTCACAGATGTCAAGGACTTGTGAGTCTTTCAAAGTATAGTGCATGTAGTAAGTTCTGATTTTTTTCTAACCTTCTGATGGGATACTAGGATTTGTTTTTGTTTTTTTTTTTTGTTTTTTTTGGTTTTTTTTGTTGTTGTTGTTTGTTTGTTCTTTTGTTTTGTTTTTTTTTTCCCCTTGGCATTATTTATTGCTTTAAATTTTGCTTTGGTGAGTGACTCTTCTATTTCACTTGCTCTATGAGAATTAAGTTGTTCTAGTCCATGAGAGTCACTGGCCTTAGAATGAATGGTGATTTGTGTATTAGAGATTCTGTGGAAAACTAGTGATGATTGGTTTGTTTCTACATGAAAATGTGAGGGAAAGAGAGTAGAATCAGAATTCTAAACAATTAGTGATAGTGGTGGAAGCACAAGGAAGATGCTCAAGCCTTGGGAAGATTTTCAGTCTGGCTCTGCACACCACCTGTCTGAGTCTTTGGATGGAACAGTCTGTGCTAATTGTGTCTTTAATCTCTCTTGCACCAAATTGCCAGTGCTTGAGAGAAAGAAACACATTGATCAAAGGCTGAGTTTTCAAGCATAATAATAATTTGTAAACCCGGTACTTCTGCAACAACAGTTGCATCATCTCCATTGCAAACAGATTGTTGTGCATTTCAGAGCACAAATGAGGCTTTGTTTCAGTGGCTATTGTGAAAGCACTTATGGATTTGATTTCTTGGTACATATGCACAATAAAAACTTCAAGATTTTGACTTAAATAGAGTTTATGCATTATCCACTTCAACCTGGGCAGCCTTCCCTCATACTCCTGTTTTTATGACACATCTGCTCTGCACCAGGAAACTCCTGCTGCAGCTCTTTGCCCAGCTGAGGTGCCTGCTGAGATCTGCTGCTGGAGATGCCTTCACTTCCATCTGGAGAACTGAGGCATTTTACATGCAGGGAGGCTCAGGGCAAGAACTCTACAGAAAGTAAGAAGGGAAAAATTCCTGAATGATTCTCTGAGGTTGCCAAACTGTGTTACATCCCTGCTATTCACTGGTTTGCCTGGTGCCTTTGCACATTGTCTCTGTCAGCCACAGAGCACCCTGTGCTTCAGATAATATTGACCCTTCTTCTGTATTGGTTTCAGAAAACACAGTGTGAGCACTTTTTATCATTTTCAGGAGCATCTTAACTCAGAAATTGCCCCGTAGGGAGAAGTTTGTTACCCTGCAGCTACTCACAATATCATAGACAACTGTATTTGCCCTACCAAGGCAATCCTTGTTTCCTTCCTACAGGCTGGAGCAGTGTGCTGCTCACTGGGGCAGGACATATACAGTGCTGAAACTCCAGTTCCTTAAACCTGCATAGAGAATTCCTTCCTTTCCCTGAGCAGCCCCAAAAGTACCAAAGCACTGGCATGCACTCAGGGCTCTGTGGTGCCCAAGTTACCCAGGGCAGCTGTTGGATCACTGGGAGGACACACAGGCAGATTCCATCTTCCCCTGGCAGAGCAGTTACCCTGGCAACTATCACAGGGCACAAGATTTTCCTTGCTAGGAATGAACACAGGAGCTAAATCTGACATGTGCTACGTCACGCTCAGTGGATTCCTCAGATGGAAGCACGTGGTGGGAGGAGAACTGACACCTTTTGCAGTGTGATGGGGTGGGTTCATGCCAACAGCAATGCTGTGCTTAGAGTTTAAGTTCATTAGTGGGTTGCCTAAAGCTGGTCTGTGTGGTGTTAAATGCATAACCAGCATTTTTCCTGGAAGAGTTCAATGAGGGTTAACAGAAGTTAAACCCTCTTGCCTACACCCCTTTAATCAAAGATGTTTTATTGAACTTTATTAGTAGACTAATAAGACTTTACATTCCTGGAGAAGCCTCTTAAAACTTGGATGATGGGAGTTGGATTTGCTCAAGCTGATTTTTTTAAGACCTCACATAGACAGAAGAGCGTGTGCATATTGTGAGTTTTCAAACACCCTGAATAGTGTGCAGTAATATCTTGCACTTTTTTTGCCCTCTTACTCCTCTCCAGTCTGAGGCAGCTGTAACTCCCAGGAGCATGAATTGTGGTTTGAGGTGAGGAAGGACTTGATTAGTGCTGACAGATGGCACAACCACAGCTCTCGGGACCTGACCTCCTCTGAAGTGCTTTGTTGGGTGTGCTGCTCCTTACCACTGCCTCCCATGCTCCATAGCATAACAAATCCCCCTTCCTGAGAGCCTCAGGATTCACAGTTCTGTTGTTTGAGTGCTGATTTTACAGAACATCAGTAGGGCTTGTTGACAGAGGTGATCAGTGAGACCTAGGTAGGTCAATCATTAAAAAGATCAAATCTGCAATAATCTGAAGGGCTTCTTTTTTACTGACGTAGGTATTTCTTTAGCAGCAGAAAGCACAAAGAATTAATATTTACCAGTATCAGTTTTGCTAACTCATTCCACAAGTGCAAGGGTTTGGATGCAGGTGTTCCTTTGAGTTCCAAGTGTTCCATGGTCCTTAGAGATATTAATGATTGTAAATACCTGGAACAGATTTTGGAGAGCCATGGACATGGCAAGGCTTTTCCTTTCTTTATACCTTTCATCCTTTTAATGTTCTAATCACCTTGTCTTCCTAGCATGTGAACTAATGTCATCCTAATAATTCTGCATGGATTTCTACCACATTTGACATTTGTTATCAGTATTGATAGCTCCATTGTTTTCAGCAGATGGAGAGCTCACCTAGAAAAGGCTGCAGAGAGAAGTCAGTGTCTAACAGGGCCAGATTCACAGTCAGGTTTATACCAGTTAGATCAGGAGAACTAGGCAGCTATGGAGTTTTACCAAGAAATTTGGAAGGTTGAGAGTAAAACCAGAGATGCTCAAACTAGAAAAATCTCTACATCTTCCATGGGAATTTGGAGCTAGAAGAGGGATTCTTGGCTGACTTTATTTGCTGAAGATCTCAGGAGTGGGGTTGCCTGTATAATGAATGCTGATGGGAATAGGACAAGGAATGCTGATCTTGGGTGGTTTGTAGTTGTGTTTTTTAAATAGAAGTCTGAAAAAGGTTCCCCAAAGAACAAGAAGACTCAAAAGGTATTTATTTTTCTTTGTAGTTATTTTTAAATTAATATATTTGTCTTCAAGGGGAGTCTAATTTAGGAAAAGATAACCCAAGTGATTTTGCATTTTTCATTTAACGAGCACATCTCATGTGCTTTTAAAGTGTTTTTGGCTTTGTTCTCCTTAGGAATCACATCCAGAAGCCACAACAAAGTGTGGTCACCTGGTGGTGATGGGAAATTTTCATATTGTCTTTCTTGTCCTGGCACAAGCTGCTCCACCCCAGCTTGGTCCATCCCTTATGAAGAATTCTCATGCTGCTGCTAGAATGGGAGGAAGAAGTTGTTGGGTTGGGTGGATGTTCCTGAAGCCTGTGACATCATTGGCCAGCTAATATGCTGATTTCATAATAAAACATTGATGATAAGGCCAGAAAGTACCTTGCTGCCTGTGCTTCTTCTGCTTTCTTCAAGGAAACACTGAGACAAGTCTATAGACCAATGAAAGGCACGGAGGGAAGGCTTCTTGTGTAAATTCATTGTTACTAAACAAGGGAAACATGTCAGATGCTTTGCAGAGCATCCCTGGATGTGGATGGGGTGCTCAAATGCAGCACATGATCAGGGCTGTTGCTTCCTGCTGTAATGAGCAGACTGAACACTTCAAAAGGAGATCTCTGGCTGTGCTGTGCTCACAAGGCCTGTCAGTCTGTCATTCCCATTTGATTTAGAATGATGAAAGCAGAAGCAAAATCAAATTCAGTGAAATGAGTTTGGTTTGATGGGATTGTAACTCCCAGTGCTGTGGGGAAGGAGTGATGATGTCCACGGTAAGTGTGATACAGAACTGTCAGATCACACATGACAATGGGCAGGGGCCCCAGCACTGCCTGTAGGTATGGGCAGGAGCATTGCAACTGGAGCCTAACTCTGAGCTTGCCACCTTTGGAGCTGTGCAGTTCTTGGATTTTTGGTTTGGTCCATCACTGTTGCAGCAACCCTCTTGTTAGATGGTAGAAATGAGCTGAGGCACAGACTTCTTGGCCATCACAGCATGAAAAGGGTCTTGGTTTATTCCTCTTTACAGCTCAGCCATCCTGACTCCAACCATTCACTGACTCTGACTGCAGCAGCTCCTGCTGTAGGTTTCCCTTGCAGCCTCTGACTCTGGTTATTTCCTGCTGAACTCTGCCTGCTGGTATCAGTTTGCAGCCTCTGACTGCAGGCTTTTACCCAGCTAGATTGTGACTGCAGGTTCCAACAACAGCTCTAACTGCACACCCAGGCTGACCTCACAGCAGCGATTCTCTCCTCAAAATCCTTCTTTTACACGATCCTCACTAGCTAACCTACTTCTTTTTATAACACTTATCTTTATTGGATGTAGCTGTGACTCATCAGGGGTGAAGCTGTATTGGGTATTAACACAGCTGCTACTTATCAGGGACGAGATCACCTTTATTCCTTTCTCCTACACACGACAGAGTTGATGTTGACCATGTACATCGCTGCTTTCCCAAGGGTTAGGATATCTGCAACTCTGTTCTAGCACTGTATGGCTTTTCTCACAGGTTCAGCTCAATCTTTGGATAGGCAGGTTATTTCCTATGTGTGCTTCTAGGTTTTGTGGTGTTGGAAACTCTCCAGCTTCACGCCATGAAACAATTATTTAAAAAAGAAACTATCACATTTTTCCATCTTCCAACACCAGAGTTTTTGGAAGTTAACAAGTTAACTGTTAACAAGTTAACAGCAATTAACTCTGTTCTGCCAGATCTGTGAGCAACTGCACAAAGTTGCTAGCATGAACATATTAAAATGAAATATATTATCTTTTTAAAACATAATCCCTTATTCCTAGTAAAGTACAGACTGCATCCCAGAAACCTCATTCATTTTTCCAGCTGTCAGTGGAAGGACCTTTGTGCCACAAGGTTTTTTTCCCAGCTATATTGGTTTTATTAGAGATGTTCCCTCCTCTGAACACTTCTCTTATTCCTAAAATGCCAGGCTAAAATCTGCTGCTCAATCACTTTGCACACAGACACCTGAGTCTGTGTTCGTGCTGTCACACTGGAGAGCAATATCCTCTGCTGTGTATCTTTGAAAGTGCTGTGAATGTGTTGTGGTGGATAACATCCACTCAATTATACAGAGCATCGTCCACAATCCCTAGAGAGAACAACAGAACTGACAACCAGAAATACAGTCAGAAAGCAGCACAAGGCATTTGCTCAGTAGACTGGGATTTCAGTCCTGTGCACTGAAGAACAATGACAAGCAACATGCTTGCTGCTGTATTAATAGGTTTTATTTCACTACAACTCTTGCATCACATTTTTCAGCTTGTCATCCTTTTTCTGTATTAATCCCTGCTGCAAGGTTTTGTTCACATCTTCCCCATGCTCTGTCCTTTCTGATAAATTTCCTAGGAAATGAAACAGGATAGAAATGCTGGGGTGGTACTAACAAGACAATACAGACTGTTTCAGTGGGGAGGAATGATGTGATTCTTGTCTTGTTTGATGTCTAGATGTTGAAATCCTAGCAGCCACCCTGTCTGTTCGTTTTGAAGCTCTTGCATGAAATTTGTTAAGGCATTTTCTTTTTTTTTTTTATTCTGAATTTGTGTATTGTTTGCATGTTATATGCTTCTGTGATCTTTATTTTTAACATATAGTTCATTCTTAAGCAGCATTTGAAAGGTAACAACCAGATTTAGCTCTACAGATGGGTGCGAACCCACCTACGAAGGCACAATTGTTCTCCTTTAATTTAGCCTCATTTTCCCAGTACTTTGAACTATTAATTCTGCTCTCAGTGAGAGCCTTTACATGGACAGTGTTGAAAACATCTGACAGTCTGGTTTTCTCTGCAAGGCTGAATGATGTTAAGTAACTTTAAATTATATCTTCTGGTGATCTAAGATTGTTATTAATGGAGAATGAGCAATTCTTTACAATTCTTTACTCTCCTCTATGTCTTGTTTTCTAGACTAAAATCAGAATATGTCAGAAACTTCCCCTACAGGCAGAGCTCCAGCAGCACATACACTGTTGATGCTGCAATGCCTGGCTGCTTTGATTTCTACACACAAGCAGAAATCTGGCAACTGAAATGGCACTTGTTAGATCATCTGATATTCAAATGGAGGATGATTGAAGCAAAACATTGTGGAAATGTAGCTCAGGAAAACTTTTGTTTCTCCCAGAGCAATGATTTTTGTCTTTGCATTAGATTATAAAACAGCTGGGTTTTAGGACAGCTCACATTTTAAATAATGACACAGCTACCAGGAACATTTTTTCATTTTAAAAACCGTAATTATTTACTTATTCTTTATATGTATTAGTTATTTTGGTGGCTTTCTTAGCCTGTTCTGTATTGCAGGTTTTAGCCATAGTTCAATTTTGTGGAAATAAAAAAGTTTTCCCTGTCATAAAAACACAGTATTACCTCAGACAACTGGGTTAATTTTAATTTTGGCAAAAGCATAATTCCTGAACAGGCACTTATTAAATTCAAAAGTAATGGAACATGAAGGCTTAATATTTGGTTTTCAAACAGGTGCTTGAATGCTGAAGTATTCAAATAAAGTGAACACAGAACTTCAGTAATAGTTGGCAATTCAGGTCATTAATGTTTTGGAGGTTTTTTTCCACTTTACCATAGTTATAGCTGGCAGTGATTTCCATTTCACACTTTTGCTTTAAGAATTACTTTTAAAACAGCAAGTGTCTGTTCCATGGGGGACCTTTTCCTTCTGTTTATACTTGCCCTTTAACTGTATAAAGTGGTCTGATGTAAACAACAGCTTTTGGACTTTGCCCCAGCAGAATAAGCTATTTTAGTTTTCTTCCTGCACTTACCATATGGGTTAGACCTCCTTATTTCTTCACACTAGATTTCTTGGATTTCACTTTTTGGTGGAGCTGTATTTCTGTGTGTCCGTGGAGGAACAGATAGTTTTTCTTCAAATCATCTTTGATTTTTTTGTGTAAAAAGGAAAAAAAATAAAAAAGAATTCTAATGAATTGTAGCAAAAGATCTTTAAATGTCATGCTAAGGAGTTCTTGTAATTCACTGAGGCCCTGATCCTGTAGGAATTATTTTGCGGGTACTTCACTTTATGGTGATATTATTTGCATCAATGAAACTTTTCTGGTTTTGTGAATTGAAGCACACAGACTTTTGGAGACTCCAGATCAACATTTTTTAGGTACTGCCCTTAGATAAGTTAACTCAGTAAACACTAATTCATATTAGTGGAGAGGATGTTACACCCCTGCCCTCATCCTGGGTGTCCTCCCTGCGGGAGTTCGGGATGCTCAGGAGCAGCGATCCCAGTCCGGGTGTGCAGGCCCCGCATCCCTGCCCGGAGCCACGGGGCTCAGCCCTCCTCTCACAGAGTGTGGGGGTTCCTGATGCAGTTCCAGCGTTCTTCTGCTGTGCAGCCCTCCAGCTGACTGAGATAACTTGGGAATTGGGCCGTGTCTGCAGGGACATTGGGATGCCCTGGTCGGGGAGGCAGGTCCCGGATGGCACCGACTGAGGCGAGGCCCGGCTGCTGAGGGGCTGCTCCCATCGGCAGGGCCGGGGATGGCTCCGAGCAGCTCCTGGCACACATTCGTGCCCAGAGGCAGCTGCTGGTTACACCGTGACAGTGTCAATTATCACCTACAGCACTCTTGTGAGGTGTAAAATGGCACTGACAAAGATGCAATTATTTGGACATTTGCTTCCTGCTCCTCTGACAATGCCAGTGCCCCACTGCTTCTCTAGTGATGCTTTAAGGCTGTGATGTCTTGTGACTGCAAAGTGTTGAAAGCTACAGCTTCTCCCACTGCCCGTGGATGTGCTGGCACTGGGAAATGTGCTGGTTAAAGAAAAGCTCCCACCACTGTCTGACCTTCAAGCACCCCGGAGATTCTGCGGGGTGGGGTAAATAGATCCCAGCAAAGCAGTAGCCAAATCAGGGTCTGAGGGAAAGGGTGAATGCACGGGGGGGGGGGGGGGGGGGGGGGGGGAAGTTTTAGCAGCTGTAGTTAACTCACTTTTGCAGAGTTAGGTTTCAATATTAGATAAATGGATAATGGGCTGTAGCTGCCTGTTTCAGCAGGGCTGCAGGGTCTGGGCCAGCCACAGCCCAGTGTCCCAATGGAAGAGGAGGGAGAATTGTTGGGGTGACTTCCTTGATGGAAGAGGAGGGAGAATTGTCAGCTGGGGCACACCAGGGGCTCTTTGCCCTCTGGGGAGCAGTGGAGACCAGAGGGGACAATCCCAAGTTCAGTCCCTGGTGTCTGGGACAGCTGCAGTTCCAGGAGCTGGGGACAGAACAGTAAGTGGACAGACACCCTGTGCCACTTTGGGCTGTGGCTGTTTCACGGACAAATGCTTGCTCCTCTCAAGCTGACCTTTACATCAGCTCTGCTCCTCAGAGTCCCTCTCAATTTCCACAACTGCTGCTAATTGGTGCCATTTAATCACCTCCTGGAGCAGTGGGCACAGCCAGCTCTGCCTGCTGCTGACTGAGCTGCCCAGCCACATCTTCCCTCCATCAGGACACAAATCTGGCACAGCTTTATGACTTAATTTGTTTTAGGGAGACAAAAAGAAGAAAGGAAAAGAAATAGCTGACAGCTTTATTTCTTGACTATTTTCCTATTTAGAGCATCTACTAGTGATGTATTTAACAGAAAATCTGGAGCAGGACTGAGTTCATTGATTAGTTGTTTCCTTACTGGTGAAGTGGTTTTTTTCCCCCCCCCCCAAGTGCATCCCATTTTGCCTCTAGGGAGAGCCAGTATAACTTTTTCTGTGATTTTCTATTTAGATAACTACTGTTGCGGAAGCATAACCTTTCTTCATGAGTGTCTCCTTTTCAGTAGTAGACTGTCAATTTAAGAAGAACTGAAAAAATCTGATGATGAAGCTGAAACATTTTGTTTGATCATTTTCAGAATAGCAGATATGGGGAATTTATTCCAAGAAAAATGTATTGCCTACACTTACATTGTTACATGGTCAAAGAGTGTGGAAATCAGAATGAATTCCCCTGAAGAGTTTTTTAATGTCCTAAGAAATGTTTTTATTCTTTTGAATTGTAGCAAATTTACAAGAAGTAAAACTTGCAGAGTCTCCTGGAAAATTGCAGAGGTTTCTTGTAGGTCTTACTAGTAACAGGGATGAATGTTACGAAGAGGATTCTTTTTTCACACAATCAAAATACTGGTTTTAACTTCTTTTTTTGACCTGTTGGTGTCCCTTTCCAGCAAAGGCTGGTGTAAAGCAAACGTAAGAGATAATTTGGCTAATCTTCACCAGGAATTTTCTTCTGGGCTTGGCAGGGTAAGGTATCTGTCACTTGGCCATGATCGGCAAAATTGTGCTGCTGGTTGGAATAAGTGAACATTTATGAAATGCTCTTCAGGACATAATTCACTGAACTCCATATATATGAAATTCTTATTCACAAAAAAGCCCATCCCTGTGTCAATCACATGAATTAGTTATGCAACAAAATGTTTTTTGTTGATACAGGCATTTATAAACTGCAAAGGAAGTTTTTATCCTTCCCAGTGATTAGGGCTGAAAACCTAATTACAACATGTTCTAACATCAAGTGATGCAGTCCTGCAGCTCTTGCTCCCTTTGAGCACAAGTAATTGGCTGCAGAAGCAATCAGAGTTCTTCTTGTAATAGAAAATAGCAATATGCTCTGAGAGCTTTGGTGAAAAAAAGCTAAGATAGCAGCAAACCCCCTTGGTGACCTCAGGGAGGTTTCTGGGGCTGAGGTAATGCAGAACCCACTTTCAGCCACTGTGGTAGAAGAATCTGACACTATTATTTTTGTTTTAAAGCCAAAACTAACAGGGAGATCTGCAACTTACTCCTGGCCATCAGCACACACAGTGAGGTTGTCTTCCCTTTCATCTTGGAATAACCTAGAACTCAGCTCACTTTGTTGTCTGATGAATCTACCCAGACAATTTGCATTAAACAGTGGCAAAACTTGGTCTATGAAGAAGTCAGTGCTCAAGAATGGTTATTGCTGGCATGAGGAGATAAAGCCTTAGTGCCATGACTATGGAATATTTGTTGTTAGTTCTGTAGGAGGAGCCCCAGTACAGAATACAGGATTTTAAAAGAAAGTAGCTCACCTATTTTATTCACATGTGAGTATTTTATTCACAAGTGTGTCAGCCAGAGCACAGATGTATGATAGAGCAGAAATGGCTTGTTAATTCAATTGCACAGGAACACTTCCTGTAGCCTTGTTCTTCCAGGTGGTAATCAGAAGAATGGACTCTGCACAATCACTGGAGTCAGGGGTTGCTCATCTGCTATGTAGGCACAAAGGAAATATTCTGAATGTGTTAAACACTTGTGAAAAGTATTACTTAGTTTTATTGGTACTCTGCAGGATCTCAGAGATGCCTTTTGAAGGATGTGGAGTTTCCTGAAAGGAATTAGGGCAGAGACACACTGACATTATTAAGTGAGAGGGAGTAAATAATAAGTGTTATTTGCACAGGGGAAACTGATCATAGTATAACATAATAAGATAATAAGGAAAAATTAAGTAGTAAAAAGATTTTTGGTTTAGCAGCAAAAACTGTAGGCTGAAAATTTGCCTGTTAATCTATTTTCACTGCTAATTCCCTGTGAAACTTTTGGTCTCAGGGGGTCATTTGTCAAATCTTCCACTAATGTTTCATTAAAAGTAATTTAAACTCGTGGAGAATGTAAGTAAAATTTGCAAGTGCACATTATCTCCCCTCAGCTTCAGGCTGTCCTGACCCTTCTGGCTAACTTTGGCTGCTGCTCATCAAATATTGAGCAGTTCTTAATGGAATTGCATTCACTCCACAGCCCCACAAAAGAAAATCAAGTCTGGGTGGGCCACACAGGCCAAGCAAACAAGAGGAACTAAATCAATAAAACATCAGTAAACAAAAAAAAAAAAAAAAAAAAAAAAAAAAAAAAAAAACCAAAAAAAAAAAAAA
>VZUI01084532.1:0-15881 GCA_013401135.1 Cettia cetti | reverse complement strand
ACCCCCCCCCCCAAAAAAAAAATTAAAAAAAACCAAACCAAAACAAAAACAAAAAACCCCAAAAAACCAAAGAAAAGAGATGTTGCCAACTTATTGCATCCTGAGCTGGGATTAATGAAGGTAACTCTCACTTGTCCCTGGCAGGTGTCACAACCCTCATCCCTGCTTTTCAAAAAGCCACAAGGAGGTAGAAAGTTCAGTACCAGCTTTGGAGTTTTTGATGCTGCTACTCCTGTTTATCAGGAAGTAAATATTTTTTAGAGCATTTAAAAAAAACTAAGTATAAGCCTAGTTCTTAAACATATTTAATAATATTTTATTGGAGAGAGGTTCAGAATGAGAGAGACAATGGGGATAGAGTTGAGAAGACCTGCAGGTATGTTTGGAGGCCACACTTGGGAGAAGTGTGCAAGTACAGGGCTGATCATCTATTGTATTTTATGTTAATGCACATTTAGAAGGAAAAAATGTTTCTTAACACACTATTTCTAAATGCTTGGGCTGATATTTTCTATGACTTAGGTGTAGGTATAACTTTAATTTTAAAGAACACTGTGTACCAATTTAAATGAAGATTTTTAGTTTTCTGATCAAGTAGGTGAATTGTAATCTCTTTCAAGAAGAAAGGACCCTGTCCAAGGCCACAAATGGTCTTTAATACTATTGCATGTAAATTGTAGTTTGTATAGATTTATCCCATTAGAGACAAGCTTTCCTGGCACACTTGAAAACCATTGTAGATGGGTTTGGTGGTAATGCATTAGCTTAATTGTAATTAGCCTGATTAACACCAGCTGAACTTAATTTATTACATCTGTGATTAGGGCTGAGATGTGGTGGTGAGTCTGTTTCTTTCCCAGTGTGCCTGGGAAGAGCCCAGGTTGATGTGTGGCAGAGTCTGTCGTACCCACTTAGTGTCCATGAGCAGGAAATCCATTCCAGCACATCCAGGGAAGGAGCTTGCAGTAGTGCTGTGACAATTTCAATTAAAGGTCTGAGAATGGTAATTATGTTTACATACCAGCACTCTGATTAAATGTAAACTAATTATGTGACAAGCTTAAACTGTGACCTGAATTACTCTTGCAGGATTGCAGTTAAATTTCAGTAGAGTTTTTTGGATAACACATTAACATTATAAAAGCTTTCTTTTTTTGTAGATATGAAATAATATTAATATTACTGGACTAATCTGACCTTCCTTTCCTTATTTTTCCATCCAGCTTGAAGCATAACCTGTAGCTATTATTTATTTCAGCTGTTCAAACCCCTGTTCATAAAGCAAGAAATATTCACAGGATAGTTTAAGTTCGAAGGGATCTCATCCAGTCCAACCCCCTGCCAAGGATGGGTCACCCAGAGCAGGTGACACAGGAACACAACAGGCGGGGTTTGGATGTCTCCAGGGGGAGAATCTACAACCTCCCCGGGCACTGTTCCAGTGCTCCGCCACCCTCAATGTAAAGAAGTTACAAAATCATTGTCAAGTCATTCCTCTTTTGAAGCAAATATGAGTTCAGAAGAATTTGCTGTGCTGGCTTTAGAGGGTCTCAGGCAGGTGGGATGTGGGCAGTGCCTGTGCCCAGCTCTCTTTGCTGGAGCCTCTCAGTGCCCTGAGGAGGAGGGATGATCCCTGTGGGCTGTTGTGCAAGTTGGTCAGCTGAGAAGCAGAGTTTGTGACCCCTCTTAAAGCCATATGAAGGCAACAGTTGAAAGAAACTCTCTGGCATTTTAACAGCCAAGTGCACAGCTGGGACTGTAACCTTGGCTTAATCTGTTTAACATAATCTACAGCCTACCCTGAGCTGGAGCTCCAGCAGTGATCTAGAACCAAAGCCTTGCAGTGTGTGTGGTGTGTCATCATCTGACCAATATAAACTGCAATTCTGAACCTCCAATGCACAGAAAAATGACAGTTTGAAGAACAATTCAGGCAGGGAGGGCCTTGGGTGATGCAATGCCTGGTCACTGTCTCTGTATAAAGCAGGACTAAATTCAGGGTTAGGTCACTCAAATTCTGGAAGTCCTGCAAACCATATCCTCTCAGTACTGTGTGAAAATTCCTGACTTTCCACTTGGGGACAAAGTCCACTGGGTTTGAATGGGAAAATCTCTGCATCAAATTGCTGTCTGGTTCCCAGATCCTTTTGATCCAATGTAAGTCAGTCTCAGAGCCTGATCCACAAGCCTGAGTGCAGCATCCTGTGAGCCTTTCAAGGATTTCAGCATCAAGATCAAAAGACATTAACAACTGAGCTGTTTGCCTAACACTAAGCATCATTGCAGAACTTCAGATTTGTAAATTCTGTGTCTTTTTAAAATACTCATTAAAATGTGAACTAATGTGGCAGCAAAGAAACAATTAAATTCAACTAGAACTAACTTAATTTTATGGTGATGTAAGAAGATCATATCTTCTCAGCTGGAATAAGGGATTGCTCTTTTGGTTAAAGGGTGACAACACCTCCGGTTCTAAAAATGTAATATTTTAAATTGAACTGTGAATAGATCTTGGAATAAGTCTGAGTTTTTCTGTTCTTAGTCCAAAAGGAGCAGAACCTTGATTACCTACCGTGGTTTTGCCTCTGTTTTCCAAAAGCTGCTCCAACTGGTTGCTTGCTTCTTTATGCTGCAGATTACAGACAATTCCCACAGCAGAAAAGAATCACAGCAAATGATCTTATTTTCTCTTATTTTTTTCAGGAATTTATTTCTGGCTTTATTCATTGCCTGTATGGAAGATAAGACTGGCAGAAACACTCTGCAGAGATTAAATATAACCACATCTCCATTGCTTTTCATAGCTTATTTCCAATATTGTGAATGTTTAAACATCAGTTAAAATATCTCTGCATCTTTTCAGGATTTTTATTCATACTTTAAAATCAAAACTTCGGAATTAGTTATTTGGTCTCTACATTTTGCATCATAATTACTGGGATTTTCTGGTCTCTTTGAGCAGCAGTTTATTGTGAGCATCAGGGCCAGAGAAACAAGGAATATGGGCTTGGTGTTTTAATATTTAAAGGGATAGCTGAGTTTTACAGAAACATTAGTAAATATTTACTTCTAAAGTAAACTGACCTTAATACTCTTGAAACAAGTTTGTATCAATATTGGGAATGTGGATTACAGAATTGATATTTATAGGGCATAATCCAATAATTATAGGAACTCATGGACTCAAAAGCATTTGGTAGCGAAGTGCTCAATTTCTAGCATTGCTGGCAAACAGCTTCTTCTGTTGCATGGGAGAATGTCTGTTTGTTTTTATGTACTCACTGCTTTTTCATGAGGGATAATTTAACTCTGTTGGAGATAATTGAGCTTCAGGAATAGCATATGTAGAGTTCTGGTCGTGCAGTGCATCTTGTGGTTTCTGCTGTGTAAAAGAACTGGCACACACATATACTCTTCCTAGCCTGAGCTAATTTGATGCTCACACCGAGGCCTTGCAAACCTTTTGTTTAACCTTGAAAACCCAAACCCTGTTTTGTTTTACTTCCCCCTCCCTGTAGCTGTGCAGCAATCTGCCCAGGGAGCCTCCCAAGACATGCTGGCCATGGTTATAAAAGTTGGGGTGCAGAAGTAGCCCCTCTTTCCCAGTAAGTACTGATGCCTTTGTCATCAGGCCTTTCACAGTCCTGGAAATCACAAATAACATCTTTGTAAGATCCTAGAGATCAGTGACAATTGCTACATTTATCCTTGGACATCTCTTCACTGTTCAGGCAAATAACTACAAGGTGCTCCAGTGTCTCAGATGGAAATGAAAAACTGCTTTTTCATTTTTAAAATCCAGAACAGCTCTGGATTTCTCTGCATCTTAATTAGGTTTGCTCCATATATTTTTTTGGATACAATTACTTTTTTTGTCCTTACATTTGAGACTTCAGCTCTAGAAATTTAGCTGTCATGCTGACTTTTAATGGCTCCAGGAACAGAAGTAATCTGTACCCTACAGCTTTGATTTTCTGAAAATATTTTATTGATTTGATTTAATAGGTGTTTAACTAGGTATAGTTCATGGAAATTTGGACAAACTTCAAGTTTTCCAAGTAGAAGGGATTTTGTTACCTTTTAAATTCTTTTCACATTTGTTTTAAAACCTGAGGAGATTACTCTAACCAGCAGTGAACTCTTCAACAATTTTCATAACTCTACAAGGAAAAAAAAGGACCTTTTTTTTTTTTTTTTTTTTTTTAAGAGTGATAGACTAGATTTTAGTCATTGGGTCTTGGAAAAATTTTCCATTCCACCCAGTATCAGTGTGATGAATATGTGCATATCGCACAACAGATTTAGGCCTTGTTGTCAAACTTTAATGAATGAGAACTTTGCTTCATGCTGCCAAATATTATGGTCTCCTTTTCACTCATGCTTATTAGAAGACTGCTTTGGTGCGTAGTCAGTACTAACAATCCTAGAAGCAGTCTTCTTAATTATTTATTGCTTTGGTATCCCTCCCTCTATTAGACTTCAACCTGACTGAAAGGATTGGAGACTTATTTGAGGGGAAAGAAATATTCATTTTTTAGGAAAAAATAGCCAAAAGAAAAAAAAATGAAAAAAATTAAAAAATAAATTTTGTAGACACAGGAGAGGTCAGCAAATCACATTGCTTCACTGACTTACTGCTTTGGCCTTGTCAGTTCAAACCCAGCTTTCTTTCATTCTTGTGTTGCTTTTGTGCCACTTTCTTCTACTTCATCTCAGTGAAGAGACCAGCTTTGCCCTGCTGGTAAGGCTTGAGGAATGCTCTTGTGCCTGTCCCAGTTTTGGCCATGGAGCTGTTGAAGTCACAGGCAGGGAGGTCTATTGTAGCAGTGATATTTTTATTAGGAATGGGACTAAAAACACCCTGGTGTTGGCATTTCCTCATTTGCCTCATGCCCTCAGGTTTGGTACCGTGGTAATACCTTGATGTTGTGAGGAAGCACCTGAGCCCTCCCTGAGCCCTGCCAGAGGGTGCCTTGTGCTGCTGCACAGCCCTGTGTCCATCCAGGCTGAATCCTGAGCAACAACCCATGGACTGCTCCAGGAAAATCTGTGTAACATGCCTTAAATTGTCCAACTGGTGCTGCTTCCATCCCTGCCTGGGGTCAGGTTGAGGCAGGTGACTGCTGAAGGCTCTTCTGCCCTTGCAGTGCTCTTCCCTGTGGGACTCACTCTTACCCACTGGAGCAGGAATCAGAACTCTACTTGAAGTATTACGTTGCTTTCAGGTTTCTCTGAAGATGCTGAGGCAAATTTAACACACTAACTCTTGACATAAAGCTTTAAATTATTTTTCCATTTAGAAAGTTAAGCATGGGAGACATCAGCTTGTTCTGTAGTTCCCAGACCCATTAAGTGACCTTCTTTTATCTGACTTCAAGTGAAAGCAGTTTTGCTTTAGCTCAATATGTTTGAAATGGTGTGACAACATATGCAAGGCCAAGCTTTGAAAAATCACAGAGCTGGATGTCGTCAGCCTAGAACAACAAATCACATCATGCTGACTAACAGCATCACCTGGAGGAAGGGGACTGATGTGGCACTGCCCTAGATCTGATCAAGAACCCTAAGGGATCCTATAAATAATGCCTGTAGAAGGCTGAAAAGAAGTCTCTGATACATTGGTTTGTTAAACCAAGGCTTTGGTCCAGTCAAAGCAGTGCCAGTCTGGCCTGTGAAATGTCGCAAAGGGCACTTGAGGATATTAGGCCCTACAATCAACAGTATTAACTGCAGCCCTCTGATAACCACTGTAAAACGCCACCAGACTGACTACATTAATAAATCATTAAAGAGCTCTGATGAGCTGTTTGTGTGCTCCAACAGCACTGATATCTCCCATGATTTCCCAGCAGAGATGACTCGTCACTACAGAACAGTCTGAATAAGCCTCTGTTCTATCTTTAGTAGCCAAAACACAGAGCAAGGATTTAATGACCTGCTCTAATAATGAGGATGGTATAAATATGTATTTAAATATGTTTATTAGATCCTCCTAGGCTGATTTTGCATCTTTCTAATGTTTAGTTCCAGAGAAGTGCATTTCCTGAGAACTATGTAATCACAACAGCAAATACCAAGGAATTGCTGGGAATACTGACAGGGTTATTGTAAAGCATGTCACCTTGAGATCTGGGCTGAGAACCTTCTTACAAAGCAGTCTGAGATGATTTGAAATGGCCATAATGAGAAAATAAATTAAAAAGTGGGGGGGAAAGAAAGAAAAAACGAAATACTAAAAAAGAAAAATGACAAATGAATCAAACATTTCCTCTCACTGCTCATTTGATTCTGACAGATGAAATTACCTATGTTATCATCACCAATACTTGCATGACTGGCCAGGTAATATATAGAGGAAATAGCGAATGTGGGAGAATTAGTGAGAAGTGGTTGAAGAGTCATCTCAGCAACTAAACGAGGAAGAATTATGCTGAAGGTGTTCAGCATTTTCAGACAGAGGGATGTGTATGTTTAATGAACTTGTTGCTCTGGTATTATTTACAGCTGAGTGCTACCAAATGTTTACATTTATTTGAAATTCTTCCTGCATTCAAGAAAGGGTGCAGATCCAACATTTTTATGAGTTCCCTCTGGGGCTGACCAATACAACAGAGCAGACAAGGAATAATTACTGTAGACATACTCCAAACAGTGCACTGAGCAGGTTATTACTGTGAGGTGCCTAAAAATAGCATCCCAGAACTTGTCTGAAGAGCTCTTGTCTCTGCTGAAGAAGAATGGATATGCCACTTAGAGCCTATTATTTAATGAGAAAGGCAATGTTGACACAAACTAAATTGCTTTAAAGCAAGGTCAGTCATTTTTCATGAAGAGAAAGCCTCGTGTTTCTACCAGTCAACAGTTCCCACTGGTGACCTGATTAGGCTGACATAGATACAGGGATGGAAGAAATTATTCCACTATTTTTAAACACAGATATGCTTCTGGTTTTCAGTTTAGCTGAGCTGAACAAATATTGGCTTGGAATGATCTGAAACTGAAACATTTCAATAAATGGAATGGGTTTTTGTGGGTTGAATGAAGAACTATATACAACCACGAGTAAATTGAAATTTCAACTGCTCTTAATAAAACCAAGAGGCTGTACTCATAAAATAGAAAATGCTGAAGTCAAGCTGTAAATTGGAAGGCTGTTCAGCTTGAAACTATTTTTCTTTTATTTATTATGAATAAACCTTTCCTAAAGAAAAATCCTTTAGTCCTATATTTCAGAACAAACCTGCATGTATTTTGGGTGGAAAAGCAGAGTCTATGTTGCTCATTCAGTTCCCCCCAGTTGCAAAATGCTGTTCTTGGTGGAGATTACAGTGAACCCTTTCTGAACAAGTTTCATTTTGGATCAGAATGCCTCCTCACGTAACAAATCACCTGCTCCCTTGTTATTCAATCTTTCAGATTTTGTCAAAGACTGGAGTCTTGAAGTTGAGAAGTAAGTTATAAAGTTGAGTGAAAGCGATGCTAACCACTGCACCTTTCTCATCCTCACTGCTTGTGGGGCTGTTCCTTGTTCTTTTCCTCACTCTCACTGTCAGGCACCACTTACCCCTTTCGTAAGTTCAATTTTGGAGAGACAATGTGAAGAGAAAAGTAGTTTGTTATCTGAGCCATGAGAAGGTATTTCCAGTGGTTGCCTGAAAGAACAGAAACAGAATTGTGGGGGAAGTGTAAAGCAGAGCCTTGCTCTACGTTGTCATTGTCAATGGGAGAGCCTGTTCTGAATCAGAATTGCGAAATGTGACCCAAAAAGCTGCTCCTGGAGACTGGAGAGGAGAGCTGTGACAGGAGAGATCCAGACTGTTATAGGAGATGCAGGAAGAAGGAGAGGAGGACTGAGCAAATGGTCTAAGTAAAATTGTGTGGTACCTTGGGCTCTACTGTTGCCCCCTCAGGTACACTGTGCCATGGCCAGGGATGCAGAGTAGAGACAGCTTTGGGAAGGAATGGGAATTGTGTGCACATAGAAAAATGCAGTGAATACCTGCTGGGTTTGTGTGGATCAGTCCAGTTCCCCTCAGCCTACTCAGATGTCTCTTTGTGGCATCATTACTTCTCATGAACCTCAGCCTTGCACTGTTCTCACTTGTTTCCTTTTGTTTTTGCAGACTCTCAGTTTATGAAGGAAATCTGGCAAATACAACATGGTCCAGTGCAGACTGACCTGTGCCTCTCATTCAATCTGAGGGATGGTGCCACCTCCATCTCCTGTGTGTGCCAAAGCTGAAGCTCTGGGACATTGCTTTATCTGCCCCTGCTAAAAAGTTACATCTGCAGAGCTTTCTAGCAGAAGTCAGGCTGGGATTATCTGGGATAATGGACAAAGCATTCACAGTAATTGCCTCTTCTCACTATTTGTGGGGGCACAAGAAATCACAGTGCAGCTTTTCAAATGGGTTTGGACCCTGCCATCATCCCCTTGGGGCCACATCACTGAAAGATTTCCTGAAGTAGCCAGAAATATTTCCTGGGGACCCTGCAGTTTGAAAATTTCCAGTCTGATGAAGCAGAAGAAATTGGGAAACCAGTCATGGTAAGGAAAATTAGTTCCTGCACTTATATTGTTGTTGCCTTAAATTGTTTACATGTATTATATTATTTTTCTATTGCTGGGTGCATTGAATAGCAACTCATCTATGTTTTTTGGCAAGTCTCTTGATCTGTGGCAAACAATAACTTTTCCATTTTCTCCTTATCTGTAACAATTATGATTGGAACGTCCTCTGCAGTGAGGAAGTAAGAGAGAATTTCATGTCTTCCATATTCTAATTAATAGCTTGATGAATTATCCCAGAGAAGAAATAGTTGCTGTAATTGGTCTAGAACTAATGAAAGAGAAGCTCTGATGAAACATATTGATATTTACCACAGTCTGCCTACAGAAGCATTTTTTTTTCTTTAAATTCAAATTATTCTGTGATAGTAAATACTAAATGTTCACCATTTATTGGGAGGGCGACTAGTCACAGAGCAGTGGCATTGTGACATTTGTAGAGACTTTTCCATCACTAAGGGATAATGGGTTTAATGGGGGTGTGAACAGATTGCTAAGTTCTGTGGTGAGCTTTCTGGGCTGGAGGGAGGAGGTTGGAGTTTGGCAATGCCAGCAGGTACCTGGCAGGAAAACACCCTTGGTTTCTATACCAAATGTCACAACACTTTTGTTTTGTTTTCATATTTCTTGTGGGCTCTTGATCTGAGCAGCAGTTTTATTGCAAAGTGCTGTAGTGTCACGCTGGAGCTGTTCATTGCGAAAGGCTCTCTGCCCACTCAGGGCTTCACCACAGGCTGGTGTTAGTGCTCTCACACAACTAAAGTGCACACTACAGCCTCTCAGCTGCTTTATTCTGTGTCTCCTGATGGATGTGGTGTATCTCTGCATGGCAAAGTGGACACATTTTATTTTCAAGAAACCTGTGAATGAATCTAGTTAAACATAATTAACAATTCTGTAGCACCATTGCCTGGTGCTGTGAAACAAACAGCTGGGACCATTTTCAACCACAAGCTTCAATAACCCTCAGACAAATAACTCCTTGGTTGACCTGTGAAATGGGCAGGTGTCCAGACCACCTTGCTCTGCCACCTTCTGAGGTGACGAGAGACCCAAAATCCAACCAAAGTCCCCAGACAGCTTGTCAGCACTGCAGGAATTAGGGTGCTTGTGAAATTGCAGCACCAGGGATTACTTATATCAAATTTCCACTTGTTTAAAGTGTGTGATGGATGAGATTCAGAATTAAAAAGCATTTCTCCAAAGTGTGGCTACTTAGTGGAACCCTTAGATGATGTCTGTGGCAGAGGGTTTAAAGAGGTCCAAGCACTTCACTAGGACACAATGAGACACCATCAGGAGAACTGGAAGGTTGATGGGGATTTAACTGAATGCACTTTCTTTTCTTTTAAATTTATGATATGTAAGACACTCATTAGAATAAGCAATTAACCTTGAGTTCCTAAAATTGTGATGTATTTCCTTCCTTGGAATACAATTCCAAATGAACTGCTGGCATAACTTCAGAAATGTCCTTGAGGTATTTAATAAATATTAATTTAGCAGGTGATTTTATGTACAGGTGGAGTGCCATATAAATACCCATTCTTGGTTATAAATATTAGATTTAATTTCAGTAAGGACACTTAAAGTAAAAGTGAAATATAGGTAGGCATCAATTCCCAGGTCACCTAATTAAGTGGCATCCTGGCTTTGTAATTTTTATTGTGCTAAACAAGGAATGTGTATACTAATTAAGATGACTAATAGTTGTGTTCAATCTAATTATAGCACTGCCAGGAGGCACTATAATAATTAAGGGTCTGTCAATGTTTTTACTACAAAATCTTGGCATTAGTGGTGTACAGGTGAGCTGTACTGTACTTGCTGCCTTATGATGTGGTGGAAGATTTCACACTGCATGTAGTCTCTTGATTTGAATTACATTTGTTTACTTGAAAGGCATCTTTTTCTTAGTGTTTGAGATAGAAGGTTCAAAGTAAAAATGCTGTTACTGGTTTTGAAGCACACACAAGTGAACTTCAAAAGTTTACATCACCACTTGTTCTATTTGCATAAATATCATTATTTGGTTGGGGTATTTTGCATGGAATCTCCTGTGTTAGCCAAACTGAACAGGAAATCCAGCAGGAGCAAGATCTGAGCAGAGCTTTGGGTTCAGTATTTTTATCTGAGATGGCTCAGACTGACATAAATGGGAGGATTTGCTCTTCATTTTATCTGAACAGAAGGCAATGCCTTTGTCTTTACTGGGGCAGAAATGGGAACAAGGATGTAAAACACACCTGGGGCTCACACAGGCCCTGCTGCTCCACTGGGTGTAGGTGTAAGGCACTCAACGGGATGTTTTGAAATGGAATTCATCAAAATCAGTATTTATTGTTGTGTCCCATCCTGAATGGAGAAGTTAATTGTTAGGATTAACTATTTCCCATTAACTTTTTTGGTTGTGGTCTACTGAGGACTCTAAAAATTGACGATGATGAAATAGATTTGGTGAAGGATAGTAAATATGGATACAGAACAATGTATTTAAAAGATAAAATCCTTTTCTTTATTGAGACAGTGATATATCTCATGAGAAATCTGTTTCAAACTATTATTACACATGCTGAAAAAATTATTTTAGTTATGGCTGCTGTACAACAGGAGAACAGCAGAAATGTACCAAGTCTTCTCAAAAATGAATATGAGAGACATGAGGGTTTTTTGGTTGGTTTGTGTCAATTTTGATATTTTGAAAGGCAGGACAGGTTAGACAAATCTCACTTTCAAATAACCTAAACCAATATTGCTTGGTACACCTGTGGCAGGGCTTCATTCTCTCTAACAAGGATTACACTTTTCAACTGAATTTCCTGGGTAGTCATTGTACAAATGGGTGACAGAAACGATGATTGTCAGGTATGCCCTCGTGTGCATCACTCCTGCTTATGCTGGAAAATTATCCACCAGGTAGCACTGCTCCAAATGAACAGTGTCTGTAAATACCAGGGGACTCATTAGCAGCCGTGTCTGGGCAATCAGCAGTGGTGAGGGAGGACATTTCACAGGATGAAAAGCTGGTGGGATATTTCATGAGCTGCCAGAGTGAGGGGGAGGCAGTGGGGCTGAGGCAGGAGTGTTCTCCTCTGGGCTGAGACCCTCAGCTCAGCAGGGTCACAAGAGCAGTAGTAGGGGTTGCGTTTTCTCACTGGAATGCTCAGCTGGAGCATCACCAGTGCCAGAATCTGTGAGGGGCCAGCTTGGTTTGTTTTGTGTTTCTGGCCTTGCTGGTGGAGGCCAAGCACCTTCGTTCCAGCTGCAGTGCTCAGAGCACTCCCTGAGGGGCCTGGATGACTTCTGCCACTTCTCCCTGACCTCCAGGCTCCCCACACACCTCATTCCTTTCAGTGAGCACATCTGGCAGCTGCTCACTCAGGGGAACTGTTTTAAATCATCCCCTCTTTTACAGCTCCCTCCTTCTCCAAATGGAAGTCTCCTCAAGGAAAGCAAAAGCAGCTCATCAGCCTCAGCTGCTTCCTTGTTCCAGGTGTGGTGGTACCTGGTTATTGGCTTAGCAAACATTCCCCATGCCCAGTGTTTACTTTGCATCATCATACAGACCGACCCTTTTACTCCACCTTCTCAGAGATCAAAAAGAGTTGACAGTTGGCATCAAGTATTATCTTTTGTATGCTGCCTGCTTGCTAGATTTGTCACCCATGAGAGTGTCAGATGTTGCATTCGAGAGACCATTGAGAAAGTCAATGAAGAGAGAAATAATGCAATATAAGCAAAAACCACATAAAATGAGCTTGGAAATTTACTACCAGCCTTTGTTCCCTTATGGAGTGTCTAGTGTTTCACAAAGGAAAAACATGCAGTCCTAAGAAATGGTCTGCCCCCTTAAACATGAACTCTATAACACCTTCTGAATGTGCTTTTTTAATAGCAGAACAAGAAAATGGAAGAGTTTTTTTAGAATACTATCTAAATAAACAAATGGAATAAAGACTTTCAGTTCTTCGTTGTTAATATTTCGCTCCTCTGCTATAGGACTGGATGCATCTCCTAAGTCTTCACTAACTTTGATTTTCTCACATCAGCTGCATACATTTGTAACCTGGTAGACTCATGGGTTATGGAAATTTTTACTCAAGGGGTTCAAATTCAGCTTGAACTTTGTTATACTCACAGGCTTACTTGGTGGCAGTGCACCAAGACCACAGCAAAGGAGAGTGTCACAGTGAGGGACTCTGTAAGAGGGCTGAGCACCAGGTGAGGAGCCTTGCTCTGATGTCTCCAAAGAAAAATTCAGTCATTGGACATCCTGCTTGGATCTCTCAAAGAGATTATTCTGATTGTTTCAAATGGGGAGGCATAGGAGTTTAAGCAGTAGGTGTTTTCACAGGCTGTCTTGGTGATGATCACTCCTGAATTTCATTTGACATGTCTCACAATTAAGTATAACGCAGCTGTGAGAATGTAGGTCAGCGGTCTCTTTATTCTAGCTATGATTTGTTTTCAAGGGGAAAAAAAGCCCAAACAACTTTAAAGGAGCTGAGAGAGAACAAAGAGCAGAAAAATTACTTCAAAACAAACTTTTAATGAAGCCTTCTGCTACACACTTAAAGAAGAGGTATTGTGTTTCCTGGAGCACTATTTACATAGCTGAATTATCTTTATGTGCTGCCACTTTATTCTGAGCCTCTCCTGGTTATTCTGACTTTGCTGTTGCCACAGCCTACAAAAAATCTGCTGGGAAAATAAGTCCCAAGGCTGTAAGGGATGAAAGGGCTGCAGAGTTGGACTTTTATAAAGTAGGGGTCTCTGCAGAATTAATATTCCAGCTTTTATAATAACTCCAGCTGCCAGCCCATCTGCACCACCTCTCTTTGACACCCCTGTAAAATCCTCCCACCCTGGCACAGCTGTGCCTGGATTCTGCGCTGGGATAGAGCAGGAAGGATTCCCCTCTGCCTGGGGGTGTAAGAGCAGTGCTGGATTCCCCGGGGCAGCTGCTCATCACACACACCTGAGTCAGCAGAAATGGCCTGGCTTAGGAGGCACTGAATTTAAATTTCAGTTTCTTCCTTCCGCTAAAACCACTATTACCCTGGAGGCACACAGCTGATTGTTTTTCCCTTACAGCAGCACAAGCCTACACAGAATGGCCATAATGGAAGACATGAAAATGCTAAACATTAATATTTAGCAGGTAGCAGCCTGAATTAAGGACACTTTATGTGAGACAAGACACAGAACAAAAGCACATTTCTGTGAAAACCCCTGCGCTGTTGTTGGGAGAAACAAAGGTGACTGAGGCAGCAATAAGACGAGAGTTATTCCAATAACCAGCAGCCACAGGACACCAGCTGCCCAGCATCACAGCAGAAACATTTTTGGGTAGTTTGAGAGCAACTTCCAACCCTTTGCTACTCCAAAAAGCCACTTTTTTTGCATCTTAGTCATTACTTGGTCTGTTCTTTCATTTAAGGGATACCAAGGTACTGAGTGTAGAAATTAACCTGAATGTGCATTTCCATGGTGCCCAGCTTCATACCAGAAAGAGATTAGAGATGAATAAGCATTTTGTGAGGGAGAAAAACTAGTGTGAAATTGAATTTCATTCAGGGGGTTTACAACATCCCTTCCCTCAAATAAACTCTGCTTGTTTTAAAAACAAGGTGAGAAATGTATGTGTAACTGATAGAAAACAGCATCCAGACAGCTGATTACTTGATTGATTGCCACTGAGATGGATTAATTGATTTTCCTGCATTTGGCAGCAGCCAGGGCTGTCGGAACAATTCTGAGCACTTCACAAACATTTCCCCTTTGCTGTCAGGTATAATTTGCCTTCCTGTACAGATGGAGAAAACCCAGCAGTCAAGGATGAGTGAAGCATCCTGCCAAAAGCAGATGTGGATTATCATCCGGGATGCCACAAGGAGCCCTGTGCCTCAATGGCCTAAATTTTGATCTAATTTTTTGTTTTGGGGATGTAGGGCCAGGTTAGAGTGAGGTGTTTGCAGAGCACAAGGTATAGTTCTACAACTGCTGTCTCCACAGGAGTGAAGCTTACAGACATTTTCCTAATTCACAGCAATCACTGATAAAGTATTACCAATCCCAAAAATATAAGGAGATGTAGCCAACCTTTTAAGCTTTGGACAAACGTATAACTAGTTAGGAAACCAGATGTTTCTCCCACGTCTATTTATTTTCTTTCATGTCCTCTCTTAACTTTGACAGGAAGATGAAGATAGATGGCCTTATAAAAGCCTTACAGCACTAAAGACCAATTGTCCTGGCCAGCAGAGTTTGCCTTCTTCATTGGATGGGGCCAATGTGAATCACCACCAGCACATCAAATACAAATACATCCACTAAGAGTCTCATCTCTGCCTTTCTTTACTCTCCTTCTTCCATTTTGGGCAGAGGTATTCATACAAAAATGACAAGCTAGAAACCAATGTCAGATATAAAAAGTGTTTATTATCCATGAGAAACTGAGTTCTGCATTTCCTGCACTGTCAGCAGTGATTGATGAGTCTGACACAGAGGAACATCCTCTTGTTTTGACAAATTTGATAGAGCCTTTGACTTGATTTTTTTTCCTAATGGATAAAAAGGAAACAGGTGTGGCAGGCTTAGTGTTTAGGGTTTTTTTGGTACAGTTACTGTCTGCTGAGAAATCCTGATCTTTGCAAATAAAAACCTGAGTAGCAAGCTTCTCTCCAGCTTCCCTTGCAGCAGCTTTACACACTTTCATTTCTGAACCATCATTTCCTATCCTTCCATGCCAGTGACAGGCTCCCTTCTCTCAGCCAGTAAGTAGTGGTAAAATCAATTGTTGGTTTACTACTTTTACAATCCCTGAATTTTCTTAAATATTTTAATTGAGGACATCCCTCATTCATTCATGCTCCATCACATTTCCTTCTCTTGTAGCTTGTTGTCCTGGTTTGGAAAGACAGGTGTCTGCCAGGGAGAGCCAGAACTTCCCTTGAAATGGAGAATGTAAACCCCCTCCCTCTGTATTATCAATACTTTGAAATTAAGGGGCTTTCAGGCAAAGATATGGGAATAGTAATAACAGTTCTTTACCAGGAATATTTAAAATAAAAATGCAGTAGTACAAAAAAGCAAACAAACAAAAAAAGAAAACACTGGCTGAGTCAGAATACAGCCTGACACCCTGTTGGTCAGGGTGTTGGGAGCAGTCCAGTTAAGTCCTCCTGGAATGACAGATGTGGTTCTGTTGGAGCAGAGCTGATCCTGTAGAAGGGTGTATTTTGCTCTGAAGGTGCAGTGGTGCTGAGATGGGTCTGATCTTCCTCTGGCAATCCAGTGCAAACAGGCTGTG
>VZUI01084527.1:0-22063 GCA_013401135.1 Cettia cetti | reverse complement strand
TTTAGCAGGAAATAACCAGCAGTCAGAGGCTGCAAGGGAAACCTACAGTAGGAGCTTGCTGCAGCCAGAGTCAGTGACTGGTTGGAGCCAGGATGGCTGAGCTGTATATGGGAATAAACCAGGGCCCTTTTCGTGCTGTGATAAACAAGAAGTCTGTGTCTCAGCTTGTTTCTACCCTCTAACAAGAGGGCTGCTGCAACACAGACGCATTGAAATGCTTCAGTAGGATATGATCTGTCTTGCTTACCTCACAGGTTCTTCTATCAGTTTTTTCACTTGGACTGTCCCACTCTCTTCATCAACAAAACCATACTCTTCTGCTAACCTGAGGCTTATATGATTGTACTACAAGTTTCAGATATACCTTGTTGGGCCTCTAACACTTGATAGATCTTAATGAATGAGTCTTGGCAAATACTTTGTGAAAACTATTTCAAGAAGAGTTAAGAAGAAAGAGGAGCATGTATTCAGGTAGAATAGGGAAAGAGCACTTGCAGAAATAAGAAAAATTTTAGTCTCATCTTATTCAAAGAAACATCTGAAAAGAAAATTTGCTAAAAATACTATTGACAGACAACATGCAAAGGAACCTGCCCACTCAAGCTAAGCTACGGCATAATGCTGCATGCAGTGCTCTTAACTCCAAGAGCAAAAATATTGTTGTTTTTAATTTGTCCATGGTTTCTTCATTTGAATATTACCATATACTGATACTGCTATATTTCACTTCTGAAAATATCACTCCTGAAAACACCATGTTGAGGCTCACTTGTACTAAGTAGCAACAGTACTTACATTACAAACCTTTGGTGATGTTTTGGTCCATCCACACCTCTTGTAATATGCATTCCATTACTGCGACAATAGAAGAATAGAGGAATACAATACAAAATGAAAATGAAGAAACATAGCTTTGACTATGTGAAATAAATGTGGAGAACAGATGAGTTAGCTAAACTGAAACGTGGATCAAATCAGGAATATAATTCTCTATAGTATAACTGAGATCAACTTGTCCGCTTTCCCATGGTTGTAATAATGACTAAATGCAGAATAGACTTTATGACATATATTTCATAAGCCACTATGCATCACATGCAAAGAGAAACAAAAAAATACCTCCGTTGTTATCCAGAACTCTTCCATGAACTTCAGATAAAAAAAATCATACCCCATGAATATATTGTCATGACATTATGGAGAAGAAGCCATCTTTTACCACTTATTAACTAACATAAATGTCATCCCTAAATTCCAACACCGGCAATTTATACTGGGAAATTTCTAACTCATCTTAGATATGAAAGCTAAAGAAGAAAGTGATGTAAACCATTGTAAATATGCTTTCTCTGTCTACTTTGTGGAAAGACAGATAATCTTAAATTACGTGCCCAAATCCTTCAGTCTATATTGCATGTACATTGTTTGATCTCAGACAGGTCTTTTAATATCTCTACAACTCAGCACTCTAAAACATGGATGAAGAATAATTCTATTTATTCTAATTGTAAGGAAAACATTCACAGAACAGAGACCTTATAAGATCCTACAGTTCATCTGAAGTTTCCATGTGCTACTCTGGTATTGAATAATTTAACTGAATTTTTTTTTACGTGTTTAAGTTTCAACATGATTTTATATATATGTATACATAGAGTTTGTTAAATGTGATCACTCAAGTATATGTGGCAAGGAAATAAAAACTGGGCCCACAGTGTAATTACAGACGACTTTATCATGTTTTAATATATTTAGCACCAAATTTTGTGCTGTTGAAAATTTTTAAACAAAAGGAACTTCAAAATGCTCAAAAAAAGTGCCTAATTATGCTCTTTGATCAAGCCTTGAAGGAGCAAGTATAAACTGATTTATGCCACTTTAAAGGCTGACTATCAACAGCTAATATTATTATGCTGCATTTCTTGATGTCATGAAAAAAAGAACAGAGAAAGGTTCAGATTTTTGTCTGAAAAAGATACTACAGACTACAGATTTTTTGTGCGTCTGTTTTTTGTTTGTTTTTTTATCTCATTTTGTAAAGTGACAAGAAAGAAATACAGTGGTTTTAGGAACAGTCTATGATGGGGAAGATAAAGGGGCCTGTTCCTACTCTTCCTGCTATTGTCAGCAATTTTCTTTGTTTGTGCAAGGCAGCTTGGTATAATTTGCTTGAAATCCTGCTAACAGTTAAAATAACTCAAATATTCCCACTTCAGGCTGCCAAATATCAAATATGATCACCGATGTCCTGCAGTTGAACTTGTTAGGCTTTTGTCTTTGGTGTCCCAAGGGAAGGAACACTCGTTTCTATGCCCTGAATGCACAGCTAAGCTGAGCTTTGCAGTTTTGCAGTCTAGGTAACCCTGAGAGTTTGTGTTAAAGATAGCCTGAATGCCTGCTGTTACCAAACATGCATTTAATCATATAGACTGTGAGACTTCCTAAAAAGAATGTCCTAACTAATTAAACTTTGAAATTTCATTTTTGTTTACATTGATCTGATTTTTCTTTCTCTAATTTGCTTCCCTCTTTTTCTTACTAGTTTCAAATTAGGCTTTTATTTGTCTATATAAATAGTAGTGTTCTCTTTAGATGTAATTAATCTAGTCCCATAGTAACTAGTAGAACAATAAAATTGGAATAAATGATTGCCCTGCAGCTTATCATTATATGCATATGTTCATGATAAGACTATTATTAGAAATTCAATGCCAGATGAGACCACTTTTCTATCGTTTTGTGGACGAGTGTCAAATCTAATCAAATCTCATGGCAGTCTTTAGTGAATAACTGTAATTGAACATGTTCAATGTTTTACTGTGTAATATAACTGATCGATCTGCAGAACTCTTACTATGGTTTTACATACTTTTGGTTTGCCAAAGACCTGACTCCAAAAATCACCTTCTTGGTGGAAACATATGCAACACTTTCTTGTACTTCATGCAATCAAAAGCTTTGCCGTCAGTTATAAAAATGTGCATTCTTGAGTTGGTTAGTTTAAAATAAAATCCCAGTGCAGACTAAAGAGTTTATAGTTTTCACTACAAACATGCAATCAGGTCAAGAAAAATTGAAAACTTCCCTGTAGTCTTTAACTGAGCATATAAATCTTGTAAGAATTACATTTTTCTTTAGTAAAATTTGATATTGTGTATAACTCATGTTGAGAATACACTTTTTCCTCTCTCACAGATAACACAGCTGGATAGATTTAAGTAAGATAAACTTCCCAAATTAAGTTGAAGCCCATGTATGTCCCTTTTCACAGTTTGAATCATTGTGCAAATTACAAATTGTAGTAACTTGATGACACTGTTCATATTTTTTTTGCTAGTAATGTAAAGCAAAGCTAGAAGGCAATTTGTTGTGATCACTGTTCTCTGATCAAAAGAGTGCAATGAGTGGAAAATGGAATGTTTGAGGATTAAGGAGTGTCAACATAGTCCCTGGAAGGTAAAGATCTGGAATAGCAGATCTTGCCACATCATCTGATGACTGAATCACATCAGGTTTGTGTGTAATCCCAAGTAGAAAGATTTATGCTCAGACCTCATAAGAGTTTTACAGTCATAGTTCAGGAGTTCTCTTAAGGATTCTAAGTGTTTGAGCAAGATAAGATTCTTATTTTGGCTGTTTTCTCTTGCTTTATTGAAAATGGACCATGATTTTTTTAAAAAACCTTTTTTAACCAAGAGGCTCTTTTATGACAGAGCATGGTGTCATTGACTCATGTTTTACCAGTGGCTTGAAGTAGGTTGGATTTATATTTATGGCGATTCATGCATTTGACAAAGATCATATGCCAAATTATCCCAAGCAATTTTTCAGATTCACTGGAATTGTCTTGATCTTAATTATTTTCTTTTAAATTTAGGTAAAATTTTTATTGTAATAGCAACATGTAAGACTTCAAGCTTAATAGGGGTTTGTTTTCCTTTCAAAACTATTTTTTCAAGAGTGAGTTTTTTTAACCTAAGGAATGAAATTTGACATCTCAGATCTGAAGTCACACATTGTGCATGAAGATAATTAGATAACTTTTTGTTTCCCAAAACATTCCAGGATTTTACTTTCTTTCTTTTGTATTATTGTGCTGCGGGGTTTTCTTTCTTTATTTTTCATTAATGTTTGGTGATATTTTTTCTTAACTTTCTCCACAGGACTTGTATTTATTTTCTCTGTGGAAAAGTCAATTTGGCATACACTAGTGTAGTCTGAGGTATTTTTTAATCTAGTTAATTAATATAATTTGATGGCTTTTTATTTAAAGGGAAAATAGAAAAATAAAGAAGACAACAATCGGAAAAAAAATGCAACATGATACAGGATAGAAAATCTATTAAAACTTTATATTTCAAACTTAATAAAGGTCCATGAGCACACAGGGTGTATGGCTTACTAAATATTTTAGAGTATCAGAATATAAGTTTTGGAACACTAACGAAGTCTCTATCAAAAAGACAAAACTGCAAAAAGAAAATTCAATACCATGTTCCAAAGGTGCGTCAAGTGACTAAGAGAGTGAGAACATGACAGTCTTTAGATCAGAGTTTCACAGATACATTTTTTGTCTTTTTAATGACATATGTAAACTAGACCTCTATTTAGAAAGGAGATAGATAAGAGGAAGCTTTCAGTTCTTTTGCTTGCCTTTATCTTCTTCCATAATTTCTCTTGCTGGTAAAAGCACTAACTTTTATCTTTATGATGATAAAACATTTCCTTCTAAAAAGGAAAAGTTATAAAATATATCCATACTTGCTTCCTTCCTAAAGTCCCAGAATGCATTTGATTGCAACAAATGGGATTTAATAAAGAATTGAAAATTAGGGTGACATTTTTGATAATTATTCTTAATATGTCAACAATTACGTTACTAAAAAAGTTTGCAATTAACTTATATGCTTTGTTTGGGAGCTGTATTTCTGTATTTTTCTACCTTAATTATAAAATCTCTAGCAGCTTATATGTGGTTATGTGAAATCCAAATTTATTGTTTAAAGCTAACTAGTGTCTTGTTCCACATGATGGAGAAATAAGTAGGCAAGGTAGACATCAGCAAGAGGATGGGAAAAAAAAACCCAAAACACCTTTGTATTATAATCAAAAGATACCTGAAGTTCATAGCTGACATGTCTGATCTTTTTCTCAGTGTCCCAGTGATAGCAACAATGAAAAAGAGATGTTTTAATAAGGAGATATGGAGGACAGTAAGCTTTAGGAAGAAGTTCAGCTGAGATTTACAGCTGAAATAGAGGTAAAATGATTGAAGATATTTCAGAAAATACCCCAACTAAGCAACCAAAAATAAACCCACAAAAAACTGTAACCAAACAAACCTGTGCTACTAAGTAGTATTAAATAGGTTCAGATGTATTTTAATTTTTTAATTTTTCAAAGATTACAAAACATTATTTTTAATAAACTGAACTATTGTTATATCAATAATTATTGCTACTGTGAAAGTATAGAGCTCCAAGTGGGTTGTACCACATACAGCCTATATATGGCTAATCCCTGCTATGCTTCATTGATACTGAGAAACTCAGACCAGGAGCCCTGATCTCCAGAACACTTCTCTCTTCTTTTCACAGTAATTCCTTTTGACCTGTCCAGAATTAATTACCATCTGTCTAATGCTATCTTCCTAGCTGAAGGTGAACTAACAGTAACAACATGGAGGCTGCAATAATGCCTACCAGAAGATTTTATTGGGTTTTCGCCAAATTGGCAGCGTCCCATCTGCTTTGTGAGGACATGTTGCAACAAACTCAGATGCTCTCCCAATGACCTGACATAACTATTTAAAGAGATGTTTATGATTATAATATATTGCTCTCTTAATTACAGCAGCAGGGATTAGCTCTCTCTATGCTTTTATGCTGTTTGATTTTCCTACTGTAATCTTCTTACTAAATGCTTTACCATATAAATTATATCACATTAGATTCCCTTAAATAAATCCAAATTCAGGTATGGTGCTTAAAAGAGTGTAAGTTTTCATTTCTTGCATCAGTGCACACCAGAATGGCAGTGGTACTCTTCTCCATCTAATAAATTACGTGAAAAACTTTACTGTCCTAAACTCAGTTTGGATGCTATTGAATGCATGAAGTATAGGGGAAATATGCGTTTGAAATTATGAACCAAGTTGTTTTCTTCAACTTTATTGTTCTGCCTGAGTTGATGACTAATTTTTGAGTCACTAAAAAAACAACTAAGGTTGTTTAGTATTCTCAGATCACATGTGAAGGAAGAAAATATGAACTATAGAATTACAGAGAACAGAAATTACAATGTTTGAGGGAAGCATCCAAACAACCCATATAATCCATAGGGGGATTTTGCACTTTTGGAATGTTATTCATATGAGTGGTATCCCCTAATTTGCACATTTATCTCCATATTATCAGGGTTATAAAGAGATGTTAGTGTGATTGGATATCTACAACAGGGATGTCCACTTGTGAGCTACAGGTCTATGAGCTTAATAACACCTTTGTCTCTGTCATGAAATCCATGTGGCTTGAACTTATTTAAAATTCATCATTCCTGTCAGTTATGACGAGCTAAAATTAGGTGCTTGCATGTAATTTAATAAATGCGAAGTAGAAGGCAGCATGTTGGAGGAATTTCACTCACTTTGGTAAAGTTTTCTCCTCCAAATTTTTTTTTTTTAGCTTCAGCAACAGCATAGTATATATTCTCAGACAGAGAGAGCTGAGAGAGACATAGCAGAACAGTTGAGAACTTATCACCAACTCATGTATTACGAAATACATGTAATAGGAACATTCTGGGCACTTTCCTTCAATTCCTACTTTGCCCTTTCTGCCAATTGGCAGTGTTGGTACTTCTCTGAAACCTCTTCCATACTGACCTGATTCTAAAACAGTTATACCATTGGAGTCAGAAATTGTCCCAGAATTACTTTTCATCAGTCATTTTTTTAATGGTAGACCTATTAATGACTTTAAACTGACAGTTCCTTTCACATTGCAGAAGTATGAGCATGGCTTCTGATATATCTTGAACATAGATAAAAGCTGTTCCTTAGAGCCTGTGGAACCCCACACTTGAGATTTCCAACATCTTCATGAATTGCCAGACACACTTACACAGGCCATCAACAAGATACTTGTGAGACAGACAAGTTGATTTAATATGGGAAAGAAAAAGAGTGTCCCAGTTAATGTTTGCTATGGAATTACTCTTTCAATGTAGTATAAACTTTGCCTCTAAGTCTAAGCAAATGCCAATGAGCCAAATTTGGAGAAGTTGTAGTTCTGAGAAAGAGAATTAATATTTTTGTCCTTGTTCTAATAGCATAGTAGGTTAATTCAAGGAGCACTGATTGGAAAAGATTTTCAGTCAGCCAGTCAGTCAAAAAAAAAAAAAAAAAAAAAAACCAACCAAAAAAACCCTCAAGCACTGAAGGTATTATGCATCATTTAATTTATTTCTCATAATTTTTATCTCTTGAATTGTCATCCGGCTCTATCGATGTCTCCTATATAATAAACTCAGACTTTAGCCTTCATGCATTGCACATAGGTAACTGCAGTGTGTTTCAGATTTATACTCTCAAAAAGCCCTGTCTCAGTTGTACTGATTCTCCTAAACAAAATCCTGTTGTATCAACATTCACATTTCTACATAGAGGTGTGCATTCATGTGAGGTAATGTATTGCCAAACTCAGCTGTGCAGTAGCTGCTGATGTAAAACTGCCACCACTGGTAAACTCTAATGACAGACTGTGTCTATTGTGGGTCACCTTTTTCCTCTCCATATTTAAAAATAATGTTAAATGGATTTTTCTTTTTTCAGGCATTATTATCCTTCTAAACCTGATTAGTGTTCATGGATTAGTCTAATAGGAGAAATTGTCTCATTAGACAGCCATCATCTGCTTTTAAGGAACAATCTCCAACTACAGTCTCTTTAGGGGATGGAAAAGAGAAGCAAAGAATCAGAAGTGCTTCAAAGGTTTAATAGTCTTTCATTTTGTGTGCTTGTGATTAACTTGTCTGTCTGACATTTCAACAAAGTCTAAAGTCCTCTAACCCTTTTTTATATAGTTGCTGTGATATCTTTTCTTAGGTGTCAATTAAAAAAGTGTTTTCATAATAGACAGAGGTAAAGAGAGAAATAAATGGGATGAAACAAGTGTGAGCATAACTTTCTTATAATCCTATAATAAGAGAGACGAATTAGCCTCAAGAGGAGACAAACATTTCTGCAACACAGAAGTACAAAGACACTTTATTTCATTAGAGTTTATTAGCTGCAAGGAAATGGAGTGTGAGAAAAAAGCACAGCTTTGTTGCAAAGAGGAAGTCAGTCATTTATTATTCCAAGTCTTATAGCCTCAAAAAGTTTGCAATCTCAAATTCACCTTTCCTACCCAATTCCACCTTAGAAACCTTGTTAAAAATGTAACATCACTGCTGCTTTGAATATGAGGGTTTACCTAGCCTTGCAACCTGACAGTGTGTCTCAGAGAAAGAGGAAATGATTTCATTTATTTGCCAAAGCAAAAAATATTTCCCTCCAACAAGATTATTCCCTATCCCATTCCCTTTTATCAAAATGAATTTATGAGGTTTTCCCCTCAACTCCCATAGAAGCAAGATTATTTTTTTTCTGATTCCTGATATGATACATCAGTATGTTACTGGTCTTTACTAGGCATCAAACTTGCTGTGAGTCAGTTGAAAACACCGGCTGAATCCAGGATTCCTTATTACAAAGGTGCCAGCCAAATGATCAGCTCAAACTCCCTCAAGCCATTTTTATTGTAAATTACATCTTAGGTATAATAATTAGTCCCCTCATTTTCAGCTGGAATTTTAGTACTGGACCAGATGACTCCCCAGATGGCACAAAGTTGATCTCACACATTTAGGCTGGTTCCTGGGAGGTGTAATCCAGGTTAAATTCTAATGTCATGCTCAAAATTCCTGACACTGCCACCCTCAAACTATATCTGATTTTTTTTTTTTTTTTTTTAATCTAAGAGGAAGAAAATTCAGCTATGAAGTGCCCCTCACGGGTGAGCTTTGGCCATATTTGCCTGAAAAGTGAAAGAAAAAAGTGTTTAATAAAAAACTATCTGGATTTCTGCAACTTACAGGCAGAAGTGGAAAGTGCCTGTATGGCAAATTAATGTTATGATTCTATGACAAAATAAATGGTAGGTTTCAGTTACTGGACATTTTATAAGCTTGTCCAAACATTGACATTTTTTTATAGGAATCTTTTGTATGTCACAGTGTAATTCTATTAAGATCTCGTTGAAGTTATATTTAGGATTTTTTTATATTTTGTATTCTAAGCTGCTCCTAAACTCACAGAACACTTTGTATCTTTACTGTGTCAAAACATCAACATCCAAATATCACACCTTGAAGAGATTTCTCACTGACTCCAAAATTTAACTTAGGGTGCTAGAATGGGGTAGGCGGGATGTACGCTAATATAGGAGTGGATTTCAAAGAAAAGTCTTCTTAACCAGCCTTTCTAAAACCTATGGTCACCCAAAATCAGCAACTGCCCTTATGCATGATTTCAATAAGTATCTTGTAGCAACCATATGAATTGTCTTGACATAGATGTTTTCATGAAATATGTGTATTAATTAATATATATAATTGCTATGGAAAGCAATTTTCCGAGTAGGAAATGCTTCATGTTGAAACAGAGTAATGAATTACCAAGAGGGAAAGGGTAAGATTCATTATGATTTATTTATTAATCAATCAAATAGAGCAGTTGAGACTTTGTTTAATTATGGTCCATGGCACAGCTACAAGTTGGAGACATTTTGGCAATTTGAGATCTGCCATTCCTTTTTTATAAATTAACCGGTAAAATATCTTTATTCTCATTAGAATTGACTGCTGATCCCACACGGATCAAGAGGGTTGTTTTTAGGCATCTAAAAGCAACAAAAAAGCTTTAGCATTCAGGAAGAGATTGGGGTACATCCTTAAACCTCAACAGTCTTAATGTGTACATCCCACAGATTTGTTTATCAGTGGTAAGGAAGATTGACCACACATGAAGTAATTTGATATCCTGAACAAGGTTAAGTGCTATGAAAGAATGACTTTTACAGCAGCACTTGATTAATCCCTTCCCATGTGGACTTTTCTTCTTTTTCAGAAAACCCTTCCTTTGATCAACTACAGTAGACTTCTCTCAGCTGCATGATCTGTTTTGCCTGTAAGGAATAATGAAACGTTTATTCAGCAAGGTGTTGCCTTCTGTAGATAATTATGTCACATGTGACATAAACCTATTCAAAGTTCTGATAATAAAGTGAAATTAAATAAGTGAGAGATGTGTGAGATTTTCTTAAGAGAATGGATATGGCTTCTTATAACTACCTGCAGTATGGAGAGATCCATGAATATCTTAAATATCCCAGAAACCTGACATTCTTGCTAGATATATTAGTAATTCCAGTTCCAAAGATTTTCTGTTGTCTCCACAGATGCCAGAATTTTCAGGGGCTAGACAAGGGTCCCTTTCAAATTTCATATCATCTTTAGCTTTTCATACACCAGCTGTGAAAATCAATTAGCCTTGGTGAAACTAAGCTGCTGCATGTTCTCAATAATAAAAAATACCAACTGTGCTCTGGTGATATTCTCTGTCTGTAAAAAGAAGGATGGTGCTTCTGAATTTCTTTCTCACATTTTTCCTACATAGAGCTGCATTTTTACTTCAGCTTTTGAAATTTACCAGATGTGCCAGGCAGGTTAACACAGGGCACTGTTTAAAAAGGCAAGAAAGCCATACTGTAGCCCAGTTCTGACATTTGTGATTCCCTAAGGCTTGTGCAAAGCCAGGTCTCAAAGTAAAAAGCATCTGACTGAGTGCCAAAGTTGACTTACACTAACTCCTTGATAATATTATGAGGCCCAGCAATTCCTTGGGAATTTACAAGCTGTTTCTCTTAAAAATGTCTTCTGCTTCTTTCTTTGCTTAGGAGAAAAAGACAGCATCTTTGAACTTGAGAAACTTGAAGACAATGTCTGAAGAAGAGGATAAGAAGAATCTGCCTGAACTAATTACATCTTTATGGACAAAGAGAGGTGCATCCATCTAGCATCTGTCATTACTGATTTCAACATAAATAAGAACAGGAATGAAAAAAAAAATCCATTTTAAGGCTCCAGTGTTTATTATCTCTCAGTCATTTTGGGTTTCAATTTGTGAGTTTATCTTCTCTTCCCTTTCTCCTTCCCTCCCAAGAGTCTCAAGTTTCTTTGGTTCCCTCTTCCACTACTACTTTTAGTAGGCTACACAAATCTAGGAACAAATTAGGAATGGATCTGATGTAGATACAGAAAGTTGGAATAACTCATTGTGTGTCACTCCTTCGACAATTTTCAGTACACATTAAGCATTCACTGACTTATTGAGAAGCATCTAAGTTCACTGTGTCAGAGGGCAGAGAGCTTTTCCTCAACAGACAAATTAAAGTTTGAGTTAAATCCCCAAATGTGCCTGTTAGCTTATAGTATTATATCCTGGTATTTTTCTGAACTTTTATTCATGCTTCAGCGATTGCCTGTCAAACCAAGGACTGAAATACCACTGGCCCAGTCCATTACTTCCAACAAAATAACACACAGAAATGGTCTTTTCTGTAACTTAATTTTTTGAATGGTAATATTATTTATTATAATTATTATATTTATTATTATTCCTCAGTTCAAACATAAACTTATCCAAATACAACAGTCTTACCTCTCCCTAAAATAAGAACTACAGAACAACAGACCTTATTTGGTCAAGGAAGGAGTACTGGGAAAATATTGAAAGTAAGTGTATAAAACCTGCAGTCTTGGCAGAAGCAGTGTAAGTATACTTTGAGTCATTTTATGACTGCCTTCTGTTATGAAACAATTGTATGTTTAGTAGATAGAAGCATCCAAGTTATGCCTATACTTTATACCTGGACATGGAAGGAAAGATAACAAAATATAAAGAGGCCTGTCACAAGCTCTGACTGGACAAATAATAGATATTGCAATGGGATTTTTGTCCTCATGCTTCAGTACTATCTATATATCCATAGAAAATTCAGTGAACCGTACTGAAAAGAACAATACAATCAATTCTGTTGTAATTTCATTTCTTTATTAAAGTGAGAATTTAGAGTGGTGTAAAAAGAGATGATTTGGTTACTTTCGTGTAAGTCCTACTTTTTCTTGTACCTCCTAGGTATATTTTGCTTCTATAAAGCCTTCATAAAATAAATCAAACCTGAATATATTATCTGTGAAACACACTCAAAAATTGAGTTCTTTATAGTGCTGACTGAGAAAAAAAATTGTAAGGACTTACAGATTGCATCATAGATCACCTACAAATGAGTGAATCAAGCTTCTAATGTTTTGTTTGTTATTTGGTAGTGCAAGGAAATATATTGGAAATAGAAAAAGTCAGGGTTAGTTAGACATATAAAATATATTTTATTCGTACTACTCTAGTGTGTTTAAGGAAGTCTATAAAGAAAAACCAAAAGAGATGTTTCAAATATGTAAATCTTCTCTTTCACCTCACATTTCTTGAAAGTTTCTCTCAGTGATGATTTCCTTAGTTCCTAGTTGTGAAAAATAGTCTATATGAACAGTGATTTTACTTTATATGGTCTTCAATTATTTATCTCCATTTGAAGAGGCAAGATGTAGTGTATATCTGAATAGGAATTGACCTCCAGAGTTATATATCATTAAAATGAACAAGAATATAAAGATATTTGAGGTACTGCATTAGTAATTAGCCTGGAATAGCTTTGTTGCTTTTAATGCACTGATAAAGTTTCAAACACCTTTATTAAATTATATAGAAATATGTTTTATGCACTGCAATTACTGCAATTATCTGCTCTTTCAATCAACAATGATTTTCTGTTAGTCAGAAATTCTACCAATGGAGACAAAAAGCCCCAAACAAACAAGACAAATGTACCTTGAATTTCACCAAGAAGAAGGGATTTTCATTAATTCTTGGCTAAAAGAACTTAATGGTGTCTGATATAATTCATCCCAACAAAGCTGTTTATTTATGACATTTTTAATTTCTGGATTCAGTGTCAAAATGTTCTGAAAACACCGATAAAACAGGTAACTTTACACAAAAACATGCATGGACTATTCAAAATGCCACTAAACAGAGAAGAGTTACTGCCTTTAGGCAAAGATCCACCTCTGTGATCTTGTGTCAATGACATCAGATCCAGTGGGATGTTACCTGACTACACCCACCACAGTGCAGTGCTGTTGGCTGCCAACATCCCAGTCCAGCTCATATATCCATCCAACATAAACCTGTCCTTCCTAGATCAAGTGACAAGGAATTGTGACACAACATTTTACTGTAAAACAAGGGCAGTCTACCAGGACAGGCATATATCCAAGTACCATTAGCTTCAAAGAAGCAGCCATCTCCTCAGCCTTTAAAATTCCTTGTCATCACCACAGTTTTAAAATTTCAGCCTGATGAAAAAAGAATATAGAAAGTCTAGCACTCTGGGAGTCACAAAGATATATTTCAGCAACAGAATAATTCCATATATCAACAAGAGCAAAACCAAATTTGTGGGCCAAATTCAGCTAGCATAATTTTCTCAAAAGACCATCTGGTTAAACACTGTTATTAGTACTTTTTATTTATCTGGCCCTGAAGTCATCCAGAACCATTATTGAGGGAGGTTGTTAGAAGTTAAGGACAGATTTACAAGCTGTTCTTTTGCCAGCTTGATTCTCTATAAACCAGTAATTTAAAATTTCCCAAACCACTCTTAACAGTTATTGTTTCATGCAGTTAGTACCAAAGATGAGTCAGAAAATTAATTGTAAATACTTTTTCTTGTTCCATTGGAAATCTTGCCACTTCAACATAGTTTCTAACAGTCACACTGTTTACCTTGTTAAAGTCCGAAGAACTGCTCCTTTAAAAAAGCTGATTCCTGTCCTCTTTACATCAGCTTTATTTTTCCAAGGCACACAGGATTTTTTTTTTTTTTTCTTTGAGCTAAAAGCTTTGATTCAACTTTGCTACTCAGGCTGAAAGTCTTTTTTCCATAATAATGCAATTTTACCTTTTCAGTTTCTGTTCCTCCACTCCAGCTGATGATTATATTCCAACCTTCACCAGAAAACCAAAAGCTCTACTAGCTTCAGTGAAATCAAGAGATATTCCAGTAACTCAAGTTTTTACATCACACTACTAGATCAAACTGCCTAGGGAGAGAAACAAAATGGGAAAGATGGGCACCTGTCAATGTGGAACTGAATCAAAAGCAATAGACTTTTCAGAATAAACCCCATATTTTACTGAATAACAATTTTCTGGCAATAAAATTACAGCAATTTGTTTTATTAAATAGATAATTTAATTCCAAGGTGAATTTTTTGGGTTTTAGTATGAGGAAAGAAAATATCTTCCAATCGTAATGATATCCTCAAATCAATTTGGAATGTGTGGTCCACTTACTACAAATTTTACTTTTTACCTAGAAATAGTACCTCCAGAAAGGCCTTGTGTCTTAATTAAAATCACACATTTCTAATAAAACACTTTAAAGCTAGCAAGTCAAGGAAACTAGTTAACAGAAAACAGTAATTCTGAAGCTTAATGTCATGGTCCTAAATATTTATTTTATTCTTAAACCTTTAATTTATATGTATTTGTCTTATTGATTGTTACTTTGAAACAAGATGAGTAGTTTAGAGGAAATTTTGTGAAATATTTTCAAACAGTAAATGTATTTTCTTTTTCTTTTTCCTTTCGCTTTAAAACCAAGAAATTTTTAGGGTTTTCTTTCTCTTTTCTTTTTCAATTTATTTGTCTATTGCACAGTAAATATGAGTTTATAAACTCCAAATTCCCCATTCTTTTATTAAAAAATTGGAAATTTGCAATAAGCAATAATAAACACCTATTTAAAGGTACAGCTGCAAATCAATAGATGAAATAAAGAGCTATTCAGAGAGAAGAAGAAATATTCTGAACTATGCAATGTGTATTTGTCTTCCTACAGGACAGCATTAAGCATTATAATTTTTTCTAAATTCTGTACTTATTTTCTGAGAATCACTATATATTAGACAATAGAATCCCAGTATCTGTTACCCTCCACACTTCCAGAGAAGTCTTCTATGTCTTGAGTATGTTAAATTTATACTTTTCCTTTTGAAAAAAAATTTGGTCTTTTATAGCAATTCCCAACCAGAGGGCACTGACTGTATATGCTACATGTGTTTTTAATACTGTGTTTCATGAACTCTGGATCTTGGGGCTTCGTTTCCTTTCCTCATCACCTTTCTTGGCTCAAGGGGGAAATTCAAGGCATCAGAGAACATCAAATTCATCACTTGAAATGCACTGAGACCTCAAGACAGATTTATTGCTTTACAAATGAATTTAAATAAAAGTAATTAGTTAGTGTTCTTTACCAAAAAAAAAAAAAAAAAAAAAAAAAAAAAAAAAAAAAAAAAGAGATAATTTACCTCTAAAGAAAAATCTTTCTTGAGATTCAAGACTTACTGGAATTATCCGTTAGGGTGATCCAATAACACAAGAGTTAATACACCATTAGCCAATTACACATAATGACTCTAAAACATATCAGTTGTGATGTCATTTAGGTGATTTATTAGATTTACTTCAAAGAATCTAAGTCTAATCTGCATTTATTAGAGAATACATTATATGTATGCAGTACATAATATGCAGTTTTAAATCTTGCACCATGATACAAAAATTTCAGTACTTTCTTTCTAAAGAGAAGAAAAAAACCGAACCTTGAATACAGTCTGTATGGCATAAAAACTATATCAAAGATTTCCTGAATTATCCCAGAATTTATGAAGTTAAGGTTTGATGTGCTTATGGGTTTACTTTAAATGAATCCTCAATTTGATTTCACTTCTAATATTGCTTAACAGAAGAAACACAAATGAAGACATATTTTAGTGCTAGTAATTAGATCGGAAGAGAAAGGAGAATGGACTTGAAAAAGGATTGCCTGATCATGTACTGGAGCTAAATAAAAGTGTGTTGTCTCCATTTTGAATCAAAAACATTAGAAGACTTCTTTTTACTCAAAACCTCAGAAGTGAAAGAAGAAATGTTCTTCTTTCAGAGGAGAAGGAAAAAAAAGGGAAAATCTATAGTGTCATAAACAAGTGCTTTCTCTCTCACTCATCACTATAGAAATATATACAGAAATCTCTTCTGCACAGTTCTATGAAAAAGTAGCCCTGATGCATAAAACAGTCAAAGAAAAAAATAAACCAAAACTGAAATTGCCTACCCAATGTAATAAACTAGAGCAGGAATAAATGACAATGTTATTCATTTATACAATATGGTTCTTTCTAAAGCCACAAATATGCCTGTGATATCACATTGCATTGGTGACAGTTCTCATGACTATCTTTTACAGCTGTGGATTTTGGGACAGACTACTCATAGGCCCATGTGAGGAGTTCCTGCATAAGGAGCAATTCTGATGTTGGCTGGGTGGTCAGAGACATCCCTGTTCCTGCAGTAACAAATGCACTTTCTGATCAGGGCTTGGCGGTGCTTTTTAGAAACTCTTCCTTTTCATCTACAACCTGTTTGTTTCCTCTTTATATTGCTTTTTTATCCATTACATTCCTGCAGTCCTGTTCTTTACCTTCCCTCCTTTCTTTTCAGCTAAAATGTTTAGCCTTCATTAACACATACATCTAAAAAACATATAGTAAGAAAAAATTGGGAGATTCCTTTATTCTTTCTGCCATTTATTTATCTTGGTGATATTAATAACATCCCACATTCTGTGTACTTATTGTTAATTTGTGATCAATACTCTATGAAAGGAAATTATCTTCTCTTGCCTAGCATAATCAAGTTTCATTGTTTATTGGCCTCTAGGTGCCATCCTAATAAAAACTAGAAATAATCATACCTGAAATAACCTGTGTTCTTTTCATAGTTGTACAGCTGTGAATTACTAGAAATTACTGGTATTTCTGTAACTAAGGATTTCTCAGTATAAACTTCAGAAAAAAAGTTTGATTTTTATTTATTTATTTTCTTTTGATTACTGTATGTCTCCAATTGTGTATTGGGATAAACAAGTGGGGACCTCATTTGTTTAGCATAAGTCCAATAATTAATTTAAACCTGAAGAACACTACAACACTGAAGAATTTAATCAGAGTTCCCTGATTAAGTGAATCGTAGTTATTATTGCTTTTCTCTGATCCCCAAAAGAAAAGGTAAAACAAGGAGAAATTGCTCATTGCTGTGAACTCATCACCAAGATATTAGTGCAATTAAAAATGATGCAATTACTCTACAGTCTCATGTGTTTCATCTATGATACAAGGCTATTACAATTTTTAAAAATCTACCAAAAACATAATATTCTATTTTCAAATATACATTTAAAAAGGTATATGTCTGTAGTTTTTCAATAAAATTTCATGTAATTTTTAAAAACACATGCATGACAATATCTCAGAAGTTTGATCTATTTATGATTTTTCTTCACAATTTATTTATTGAAGTTTAACTTCAAATGAAAGAAAATTTTATTTTCAATTGTGCACTGTAGCAAACACTGGAAGCAACAAAGTGTTCTCTTTTTATCTGTCGTGTTCATGTACACAACAAATATGTTGTCAAATTTGTGCTCAATTCAGGAACTAAAAGTTAATGTCAGTTCTTCCATTTATATAAACAATATCACTTGGATGTTTTAATGCTAATTTTCACCAACAGAGAAGATGTGAATTGAAGTATCTACAATGACATATATAATTTGAAGGGAGAATGCAAACAACACAAAGGATTTGCCTATTCTGAGCCACAGGGAGCATAGGAATTTAATGCAAAATAGTTTTTCTTTTGCAGGTCTGGCTCAAAATCTTACCAATATAAAGAATATTGTATCTGATATCAATTAAGAATACATTCAGAAATCTATTTTGTTTTGTTTCATTTTCAAGTTTGGCATAACTTTGTATCTGTGCATCACAGAACATCACATATGTCTGTGCAGATATATTTATTGTGTATTTAGACTTCATTTGTGCTGTATGTTTAAGGCCACTAATTCAAATTAACATAACACAATAAAAGGGTATGATTGTCTGACTCTGATATTATTAGCTTGCCTATTTTTGAAGAAAAGACCTAATTTTTCCTAGAAGGTAGCAAGCACTAACTTGATACCTTTCAAATGTGATTTCATATTTACATTTTAGCGTAAGTAGAGTACTTTTGGGATAGTGGATTTAATTAAAATTATTTCAAAGAAATGTATGGATGTGACATGAAGATTCTGAGACAAGTAGTTTGGATGTCAGACAGAAACTGGACTGTATTTAGGTCAGTTAGAAGGTTTGAAAGTCAAGATATAATGAATTTCTGCTCTGAGTAATGTGATATCATTAATATTTTCTACTTCAAATTAATGCAGACGTCTTCAAATTAATTAAACTCTCAGAAAAAAAGACTTATGTCTAGATCTTTCCAGAAATGGGATATCTGAATTACTCTTTGCAAAGAGAGTAATTTAAACTAAAAATATCAAATCAAGACTCCCAATGAGAGCAAGATCATCTTGCACTTAGGAGTACTGAATTGAAATTTGAGGTATTTGTATTCATTTTTTACTTTTTGTTGTGATTGAGTTTCTATGACACAAAGTAATCACCATGGATAAGTAAAGCTTCCCTCAGATAAAATAGAACAGTGTTAAATTTAATCTTCGGGATCAGCAGTTTCATTCTCCTACACTGAGATTTTGATCTTTCCCCTTTGTTAATAAAAAAAAAAGAAAAAAAAAGAAAAAATATGAAATCTAAAATTTGGAACCATGAAAGTTTCATAATAAACGTAGCTCTACATTACATAGATGGAACTGTCTAATTTGTTTTCTTCTGTGTTGAAACATTGTGAAAAATGCCCAACTAAACCTACATCTTCAGTACTCTACACAATGTCAGAGTAAATGTCATTTGATTACTGAACTAATAAAGACACAACCTTAACACACACAAGGAAGTTGTAGATTCAGACAAGGCCCCCGTGAGAGAGGAAGCATTTTGATCAGTTTTGGATAAACATCAACTTTATCAGAACCTTCAAGCCTGGAATGTGTTCCAAATAATTATTGTTTTTCACAGATTTCTAATTCTATTTGCAAATGGAGCTACAATCTTAAAAAAAAAAACCCTGAAATACATTCTTTCAAAATAACCAAAATAACCAAAATAACCAAGATAATTTTGGATCATATTTGGTTTAGTTTACAACAAGAGCTGAGGTTGAGCAAAATGACTGGATGTTTGTCATTGCATCTTTATTAGATCACCCTTTGTCTACTTCGTTCATGGAGACTCATTACCTAAAACAGATAAAAAAAGCCAAATTTTGATCAACTGCTAATGAAATTTTGCTCATGTGATTTGAGATACTGTTGAGATGAATAGCATCTGATTCATCAGTATTTTAAAGAGCTCACTGCTGTTTCCACATAGCAAAAAACAGGATTCTATGTCTTTGTATACAAGGGAGATAACAAAGAGAAGGTATGGTAACATTAGAGTTTTGTTTGTTTTTTAAACTGCATTTTTACTGTTCTTTTTCTTTGTAACTTTACAGCAATCAGAACTGAAATCTCACAAAGAGCTGCATATTATAACTGCCTTACTGGTATTGTTATTTCTAAAAGCTCAAAGTTCAAAGAGCCATTGACACCCACCTTGATAGAAGAATGTTGTTGCATATCTGGTTTAAATTTCTTATCCATATTAAGCAAATGCATAGCTTTTCCAGTTGTGTAATGGTGTTCTTGAACAAACAGATCTCATCTACAAGAAACTAGGGAGGTTTCACATTTTATTTCCCAGTAGATGAATTAATGATGGCAAATAAAGTCTTAGAATTTGAATTTATCAATAAATATATCTCTCCATGACCCACAGGGATCAGTAGAAGTTTTTGTTTTCCACTCCATAATTTCTGGGGGGGATGATTTTATATGGGTTCTGCTGGTAGTCTAAAAAAAAAAAAAAATATTAAGAAAATAAATCTTTGTACATTTTAAAATATGTCAATATAACTCAACGTATTCAAAATATATAATTCTAAATTTATTAATTGTGGCAAACATTTTATTGTTGATCATTAAATTGTGTAATACTAATCAGTCTTCTATTAAAAAGTTATTTATCATAATAAAAAGTGCAAAAGAACATTAAATAACAGGTAAAGATAAAATTACTAGATTACGCAGGCAGCTTCTAGGTCAAGGCAGGACACTTAATAGAATATATCTTGTCCATCTCTCATGGTGTGAGTACTCCAAAAAGGCCACTTCTCCTTCAAATCTTTTCTTTAAAGATAAAATAATATTTTATTATTTTGGTCACTGTGATGTTTTAAATAAAAGTTTATGATCGAATTCATGGAGGGCACTGCATTTCATGTTAACCAATGCCATTCTGCTTTCCAGCATTCCCACGTTTGTTCCTTCTGATCTGCCTTGTTTGAGATGACAGAAAGTGACAGAATTAAAATCTTTTCTACACTGGAACTCTGTGTGTTAGAGAGTAATTCCAGCAATAAAGAAATAAAACCTTCAATGCTACCTACCAATTAAGGGGCAATCCAAACTACTGCTTTCTGTTCTCTCACTAAAGAAGTAGTACTAGGCAGGCATTGTCATAATTTTTATGTGTTACAAAATGGTAAATTTAGGCGCAATGAACCTCTGCTGTAAAAACAATAAACAGTTAAAAATTATTCATTCTGTAAGTTATGTAGGATGAAAGAATTTAATAATTTTTTAATAATAATTCACCTTCATTAGCTATGGTATACTGAGTTTTTTCAAATCCACACTGAATTAATATTAATAAGTAATAAATAAACTCTTCTAGTAACCCAGAAATAAACAGTAGCTTACTTCATTAACTCACTCACCTTCCTCACTGCTGCCACCAAATTTACTCCAGTTCAGCAGAAAAGAGAAAGAAAGATATTAAAGTATCTCTTGCTGTCTTTGAAGGAGAATCCTTGGGAAAATAAATATGACAGTTTTTCACTCTGTGTTGGTTTTTAAAAGGTACAAAACCTATCAAGAGCTCCAGAGGAAAAAAGTATTAAAGTTAATAATTCATAATGTAAGTCCCAGATATCACCAGAAGAAAGATAAATAAAGGAAAAAACAGAGAAACAAGAAGAAAGTTAAAAAAAACTAGGTCTCTGCAGTAAGGATCTTATGTTCAAAGGGAAAAAAGGAGAAGCAATTTAAGGAAAATATCCACTGTAATTTGGAGATGCATGGCATCCAAACTGGATATGTTAACCAAGTCTAGGCTTAGTGCTGTAAGTGAATTCAACTAGGCACAGGCCAGACTTCTCCCCTTGATTCCTGCGTTGGCAGATTCCACTGAGCTGACAATAGCAGCCTCCAGGCTGTGTGTGCCCTTGGGGGAAGCAACCTGCCATGTTGTGGCAGATACAACCATTTCAAATCTCAGGGGGAGACTTTTTGATTGTTTCAGGAGTTTGTGCTCTTCAAATAGAAATTTCTTGTCTTCCCCAGGGATAATGCAATGGGTTACTACAGCATTTGTAACTGCCACCACCTTGTCAGCAGCATGTAATTATGCAAAAGAAAAAAACCGCTACAGGAATTTCCCAGTAGACAAAGAAATCTTATAATGTCAGATCTCTTACAGCTGCAAAATGGTTGTTTCCCTCCTTAAAGTCTTGAGTTCTATAATACATTGGAAAGATGCCAGATTCTGAGGCTATGTTATTAAAGATTTAGTGGCATTTTGAGTGGCATGATCTTAGAAAGTCATGCTAAAACTATTCCTACAATTTCTCTCTGGAAATTCAGAGGGCTGACACTCCACACCAGGGTCAGGTTTTTTCAGATTAAGTGTCAATGGGAGATGGAAAGGGAAAGGGAAAGGGAAAGGGAAAGGGAAAGGGAAAGGGAAAGGGAAAGGGAAAGGGAAAGGGAAAGGGAAA
>VZUI01084526.1:0-70769 GCA_013401135.1 Cettia cetti | reverse complement strand
AGGAAGGAAGGAAGGAAGGAAGGAAGGAAGGAAGGAAGGAAGGAAGGAAGGAAGGAAGGAAGGAAGGAAGGAAGGAGGGAAGGAGGGAAGGAGGGAAGGAGGGAAGGAAGGGAAAAGAGGAATATTGCACTGAAAATCTCTCCCAGCTTTTGCACACCAAAGCATTAGGACACTAGGATATATGCCAGGTCTACACACACTAGACGCATTGTCTTGGGCACAGCACTTAACCTTGAGCCCTTGCTTAACACCTGGAAATGCTCTTTATTACTTCAGCCATTCACATCTCATCCATAACACTGCTGTGCTACTTCAAATACCACCAGATACGAGTACTTGAAAGGGACCTGGTTTATTATTATCCCCTTTATTTCCATACTTATAGTTTATGCACAAGCTGAATTAGAAGTAGAGACAAGACCCTCTGCAATCTCCTTGTTCCCTGCAAAGAAAAGAAAGAATAAATCCAAAGGTTTAGTCATTCATCATCTCCCATGGTCTATTTAAAAGCAGTAAAGAAGTATAGTATCACTGGAATCTCGGAGTCCTGCTGAATAGAGATAGCAAAATAAAATACATTAGTTCTGTCAGCTAAGGACAAGTTTTCAGCTTTGAAACCCTGTAATGAAGTGGATCACTCATTCATCAGTAAAAAGTGCAGACAAGAGGACTTTTTAGGGGTAGAAGATGGAGAAATATCAGGAATAAACACTGAATTGATCATTAAAAAATACCTGAATTGTCAATTAGATTGCCACATGATGGAGATCAGAAACAAGCCAGGGGCAGGAGGTTTACAGAGCTGTCAAAAGATGGAAATAGCTGAGAAACAAAGACAGCTGTGGTATGGTCCAAGCACCATGCACTTTTTACGTCCAAATAATGATTGTTCTTGTTCAAAATGTTGCTACTACTATCTCCATTGCTGACATCACCGCTATTGATAATTATCAGTTTCAAATGCTTGTGTGCCTCAGTGTCCCTGAAATCTAGCTGAGGCCTGAATTCTTTTCAGGACCAGTCAGCTGGAGCCACATCTCACAATCAGTGGACAGAAGCCAGGTATAAGCTGTGGCCACAGAGTTGCCTGCAGGCAAGGAGGCAGTAGCTGATTTCCAGGACACCAGACCAAAACTTGTGCTGTGAATTGCCAGTGTTATTCCAGTCTCAGACAGGATAAACATCAGAGGGGATAGCAAGATTTCAGCTTCAGATTATCAATGAATACTTAATTTCACAACAGTTTTTCAGCAGTGATTTCAATAGAATAGCTTCAAATTGGTATGCCATCTGTTAGGATGAGAGAAATCAAATGGAATTGGAAAATGAAGGAATAGTAATAAATTATTTCTGTATATTTGTTATTTCTGAATGGATAAGGAACCATGGATATATGGTTCATTTATGTTTAATAATTTCTTGCCTTTAGGAACAAAGGAATGATCCTCTTATAAAAAGATGGTTATCAAAAGACTAGTATGTGACATATGTTTAAAAAATTAATAGGATGGGACTAGCCTGAAATAGGATAAGGCCCTAAATCTATCTGAAAAACTCCTTTAGGTGTCTGACTCTTCTTTAGGAGACTAGAGCAATCAGCTAGGTGACTGTATCTAAATGCTCCTGCTCCAGCAGAGTAGTTAGACCAGATGACTTCCAGACCTCCCTTCCAATCTTGACTGTTCTGTGATGCTGTCATCTAAAATTTAGATTTTAAAACCTCATATTCAGCAGTCATAATTTCAGAATGCCTTAGCTTTCCGTGAGTAGGCACTGCTTTTAGGTATTACCAGCAACAACAACAGAAATATTTTTTCCACATTATCTGTGAGGCCAAGTTCAGTAGACATTGACAGCACACTTGCTGGCCAACACAAAGTATGTTACCGTCACGTGAAGATAGTGTTGTGTTGTCCAGCTACATAAGCAAAGAAACTCTCTTCTCCAAATTTTGAGATTGTCCCATGTAAAAAATCATCCCATCCTTGTCTTCCATATCCATGTTGCTGTTGTTAACACTAGGCTTGTTTCTCTTCTGCAGCCTGGTAAAGCAAAAGCAACACCGTAGTTCCTTATGGCTTAGCTATTTCACTCATTCAAAAATGATTATATGTTCAGTATTCAATATTTACGCATGACTTCACAGGCTAGTGAATAGGGAAAGAATCTTTGATTATATGTTTTACTGAACACTTAACACAGAGTGGTGATTTTTTACTGACAACTAGTCTGTTCAAAGGAGTGGCTATATAGTGGAAGTAAGTTGTTTATGTTAGTACAACAAAAATGTATTCAGTTTATAGAGGGAAAAAAGTTTCAACAGGAAGTGGTAAGGGAAACCTATTTCCTTGTATGATAGTTTTGTACTATGCAGAAGTTTTGATGGAACAGATGAGAAAAAGAGGGACAGAAAAACAAACTCTCTTCTATTACTACTACCCATGCCCTTTCAGAGATGTTGGACTAAGCACCTGATGTCAAGGAGCAGTGTACAGAAATGGTATCTTGTAATTGGGACTTAAATGACTGGGTTCAAGCCCTGTTTCCACTGTGTTTTATTAGGTAGCTCAATGTCTTCTTTTGCAACCTGCTGTCTTTAATGGAACTTATCTTTAGACATGAAATCCTATTCCGGTTATTGACCTTATTTCTTGGCACCCAATTTTCTCCAGGCACTTATGAGAAGCCTAGGCAGGGGAATGGGGGAATTCCACAAGGCAGGAAATCCTTTAATGGCTTAGTAAAATGCTAGACATTGCAGGGCTTAAATCTTTTCAGGGATCTAAACCCAAATTAATATTACTCCTAAGAAAGAGTATAATATACAGCAAAATGTGAAAATGTGAGATACAGAAGATTTTTTAATTACTTTTTCTTGTACATTTGCAAAATACAAAGGCCAAAAATATCTTCTTGTGTCTCTCAGCACTATGTCAAATAAAGGAAAAAAGGTTCAGAATTTTCCCCTCATGAGGTATTTTTAATCTCCCTGGAATAAAGTGCTCAAGTTTCCACTTGCTTTCTCCAGATTATTGCTGTTGATATTGTCTGCAGCCATGTATTTCATGGTTCTTCTTGTGGTTATCTAAGATTACCAGCAAGATCATGCAGAGGATGTGTTGAAAATAGCGGGATTTTATTAAAACCATTACATTCTACAATGATACTCAAACTATTAACTAAATTTCAGATCTGTAGTCAACTGTTGCCAGTTAACATATTTTAAACACACATGAACTGGAACAGGAACCCCTGATTAAATTAAGTACTTGTAATCAAGTCCACTTCTATGAATAGTAGGATAGTGATTTTCTTCTTAAAGAAAACTTGGAGCATCATTTTTTTTATCTCCTTTCTATCTTTATATTGGATAATAATACTTTTTTTCATACTTTAGTTGTTCTTTTGCTGCTAACAAAGATTTCAGTTTGTGCATATGCTTTGTTTATACAGGCAGGTGTGTCTGATAGGTGAGCCTAGCTGCAGAACTAACTTTTGCTCTAAAGCTAAGAAAAAAATAATCATTGCAATTGTTTGAAGCCTTCAAACTCTAGTTGACATTATGCAAAGCAGACATTCTTTATACAAAAATTTTGGAAGCCATAACAAAGAAAATAAACGTGTTCTGTCACCAGCCATTATTGGTTACTTTTATTTTAGTAAAATAAATGTTTAGTTCTTCAAATAAAATGGATAGACAATACAGATGTAAAACAGGACAATGAAATTTATCTAAGTTGCTTTTCTATTGTCTTTATTTCTTCCTACTTCTTTTTTTTTTTCCGTTCCAACTGAAGAATTTAATGCTGCTATAAATACAGAACATAATCATTCCTTTTATATAGAAGTTGTGTTTCTTTCCTTGCTAACAGCTCACATTGTTTCTCATCTCGGTTTTATTTTGTATTCAAAATAATTAGGTAGATATTAATTTATATAGCCATTTCAATGGAGAAATTCAAGGTCAATATTTTGACTTGTATATTGCATGTTCACGTTTTTTAAATATCCATTTGTCTTTTTGTTCTCTGTGCACTGAATCTAAAATCCATGACGATTTTCAGTGTTAAATTCCATCCTTAGAATCCGCTTGCTCTGAGATCTATTAGGCTGTGACTATTAAGAGATCAATTGTCACTTCTGTTGTTAGTGCCTAAACACTCAGTACAACCATATACTTACAGAGCATGTAAAACTCTTCACTGCTCTTACTTTAGTATATATGTCTCAGTTCTTCACCCAAACTGACATATGCAGAAAAGGAAAAAGGGTGTACTAGACACCCAGAAAAAAGATGCTCTTGAAAAGGCATTCTCTTATCTGCACTGCAATAGACATAACTTTAATTTCATTTTACTGCAAGCAGGGCCTGTGTTATCACAGGGTCTCTGCCAGTGGCATATTTTCTGTTATCTGTGCATTGATCATTGCTCAAAGCTTTCAATTTTTCTTTTTTCCTAAAGAAATTATTTAGTTTAATGCCAAAAAAATGTCCTTAAAACTAAGCAATGGCTAATCAATTGTAAACCCCCTTTTTATTTCCAGAGTCAGAAAACAAAATCTGAAAGGTATATTGACATTGTTCAGCTTTCAGAACAGAAGATGAGGAAGGGAAGGATGAAGAATTTTCTTTGCACCATCCTGCTTGGAGTCTGCTGCATCTGGGGATGGCACTGGGGCAGTTGCCCAGCAGTGGAGCTGCTGCCAAACACCAAAGGGACAATTACTATAAGGGACACTAGGAAAATGTGGCTAGGGAGCAGAGAAGCATATTGCAAAACAATATCTCAATTTATTAATTATTTTCAAATCATATTATTAATCCTCTTAATCTTATCTAGCTATTAATTTTCTTGCTGGTGTCTTAAGGCTGACGGGTAATACAGACTTACTTTTGGAAAGTGATTTTCAGCAGGAGACCGGAAGCCCATCAAGTGAAGAAAAGCCCCAGCAGAGTAGTATACCTCTTTAACATTCCAAAAAAGTAATGGGGTATTGTGACCTAGGTGAAATCAGTATTTGAATATACCCTGCCCTGGGTTAAAAATCCATAATTCTGTGCTTCCAGATCTTACTAATTTAAATACATGATATGGTAATCATTAGAGCAAGCAGTATGGTAAAGTAGCCTCAATTACAATGTCCATGAATTAGTGTCTTCTAGCTAAGCTTCAGTTATCTACAGTGTTTACATTTGAATTAGCTATCCTAGGCTTTTTTTACAATCAGAAAAGAGGAATTTCTGCTTCTAAGGTGTTATTCACTTCACTCTAAATGTGTCCTAAATTAGGATCACAGAAACATTTATATCTATGCACTGATTGGCTCAAATAAAAGTCTATGTGGTGACTGTGGTGTCAAGGTGAGATAGACTGGACTTTATGTTTTTGATGAGCTGAACATATACTTCAGCATTTATTTAATATGTACTTTATTAGAACTCAATTTTTTGAAGAAACAATACTTATCTACATAGTTAGATTAGTGACACATGCTAATCAAAAACCTGTGTGTCTAAGTCATCCTTAAGTATGCCAATCATAGAAACATAAGTTAATCCCTCCTATTTATCCACTACAGCTTTTTTTCCTTCTGCCTTAGCTTCAGATGATCACTGCAGAAACTCACTCAATCCACTGCACAGTTGCCATCATGTGTCTTCCTTGAAAATCTCCTGGCTGTGTGCTCCTTGAAGATGCTTCACTTCTTATCTCACATTCCCTTCTTACCTCTTCCTTGACTCTTCATCTCTACCTGTTTGAAGTTTTTTATGAATTGACAGCTGGTTTTGATCTCAGGCAAATCAAACGCTTGTGAATGCCTCTCATTTTTAATCTTTATAAGTTACACAACCCAGCAAAAAGTTTCTAGTGCATGAAATCCGAGTAGTGAAAGTGAATATATGTATCCCACAGGGAATCACAAAAGGAGTGGAGGTAACAGCATGTGTCTGCAATTGATTATATGAGTTTTATGTAAAGTGTGTTTCAGCTGCCTTTAACATATTTCTATAAATTGAATGGAGAGTGGGGAGAAATTGACTGATAATTTTTTTGTAACGTCTTCAGCACCATCGGCTGTTCTGAAAAAGAATAAAAAGGGAAAATAATACTCCAGTAAAATGATTCCTGATTTTAAAATGTCCTTTTTGTTGCAAAAAATATGATCCTGAACATAGAATTTTCTTGTCAACTTTCAGCCCAGAGCAAAGTATTATTGATGAATTATAAGCCTCTTAAAATAGGGAATTATAATGTAAACCCTGACAAGATCCTTAGCTATTGTGGTACAAATGACAACAGCATATGGGTAGCCTACCGCATATTGTTATGTTAATGAATATGCACAAGATAAAATATGGCATTTTAATATTCTAAACTCATATAAACAATCTTTTAATACTAGTACAATGCACTTCCCTGAAATACAGCAATGCATATACAAATCTGAAGCAATATGCTATTAGAATGTCCCAGCTAACCAGAAGAGAAAGAAAATGCATACCAGTGTAAATTCATTGACAAGCAGCTCCCTTCTTTTACCTTTCAACCCTGTTTTTATTAAAATGTTGTTGTCTGGTTTTTAATGTCCATAAATGCTCTGGATGCTAAAATAATTTAAAATGTTTTCAAGTATTGTTGCCTGATATCCAATTACAGCTAAACATAAAATAAAATTAATGAAATCTTGCATATATTGTTGCTAAACAGTCAAATATCAAATAATTACTTCAGTAGCATTTTATAACTTTGGCCTAAAAAATTGAGAATATATTGTGGAGATCTTTATAGAAGAGGTGAAAAATCAGATAGTAATTAAGATTTGTAAACTAAAACGTATCTTAATACTGTGTTGAGAAGTAGAGAAATAAAGTTATAAAATAGTTTATTTCTAGATGTCTCTGGACCCTTACAAAATGTTTTAAGACTTTTCAGAACAAAAGCCAACCTGTTGTTTTTATCTGAACACTCATTTGTTTAGTATAAGGAGAAGCCTTTATGGTCATGAATATACACTGGCAATAAAAATTCAGGACTTTCCTATTTAGGGGAATGCCTTTTTTCTCTCCTTCAGCTTTATCCTCCTAAAAAATCTTGTTAATTTAGAAAATGCTGTTACTTGACACTTATCTCATTGGATAGATTAGGTTTAACAGTGATGAAGCACATTAGGTATATTTAAAGCTTCTGAAGGCATATATTTATAAATCTTTTTAAATTAAAGTAAGTAAGTTAAGGTATTTGGAGAGTTGTCTATAAAAACTGTGGAGGACTTTTTGTTGCATTGAGTGTATATTTTGTATAAAGTGTAAGTTTCCAGCACATGGCATGACACATCATATCAATGCATATTCAAAACATATAATATTTCATTTCAGTTCAGTCAATGAAAATGTAGACTAGGATGTCATTTCAAATACGCCAGCAGTCAAAAGTCCAGCAATCTAAGCTGTCCTTATGACCTTTCGCAGTCTTGCCACCCTCAGGAAAGGATCCAGATTCTGAATCATGGAAATGTAAAAAGCTTCTGTCCTCACTAGATCATTAGAAGAGACAAACTGGAAGACTGGCCTTAGAAAAATAGTGGTTCTATTTCACCTTCCTGGGTTCCACCTTTTCTCAAGACCATATAGAAGGACCTATATCCTTAGTAGCTGAACTGTGAATTTTAACTATTCTATGAGCAAATTAAAATTCACTTGTATCTTGCCCTTGTTCAACATAGATTATGCAGTTTCTTTGTTTCCCTTCACTGTTTTAATTTTATGGGCTGCCCAACCTTCCTAAAGGAGGAAGTCAAAACAGAAGGCAGTAAAGAAAAAGTACTAATCCCGAAGCTGGACTGCTTAACATCTGCCTGGGAAATCCTGTTCAAAAATATTAGTATATGGTCTATGAAACAAGGGAACATGATGCAGCCCTAAAAATAAAAATGACTTGAATCTATAGATTTATTCTGAAGTGATACCTTTTAAATTATACACGCAATATATTTAGATCATATGATAACAAAAGAAAATTAATAGCTAGATAAGATTAAGAGGATTAATAATATTATTTGAAAATAATTAATAAATTGAGATATTGTTTTGCAATATGCTTCTCTGCTCCCTAGCCACATTTTCCTATTTTGTACATTTTCTGACTATGGTATCAGATTTTTCCCCAGATACCTCCAGAGACAACCATCATATCACCATCTTGTCCATCCAAGTAATCTTTCTAGAACTTTAGGCAGCTAAACCTCAGTTCAGCCAAATAGTTCTGTGTATGTGGTAATTAGCATAATTACCCAGCTATTGCACTGTAGTGTTGATATATGAACTTTCATTAACCTTACAGGAAAAGAATCGTTCAGTCATAGCAGTTAACTCTAATCAGCACGGGAGGCTCTTGAAGGGACAGAAAACCACAGAGAGTGAGGGTCAGTGCTGGTGACAAGCAGTTGACAGTCAAGAAGAAACTGTGTCATCTGTCCTGCAGAGCAGAGAAATAGTGACACTTCAAAATGGCATTTGTGTGTTATTAAAATGTTTTGGTTTCCAAGCTTAGTTTTTTCTCTTCACTATTATGTGGTCTTCCATAGTGGGAGTATGCATGGTTTATAACATGTCCTTAGTTTTTTAGTTATATCATTGGTCTTTTTGCTTTTTTCCCTTCAGCATATTTTTATGTAGCTGATTTATTTCATGCTGAATTTTCTTTTTAATAGTGTAAATATTTCCATGGTATCTTCAGCAAGCAAGCAATGTTTTCACTGTCATGAAGGAATATGCCTGGAGGGCAATTGTCTTCTCTGCTTCTCCTTAGGCCTTAAAAGGCTAGACAGATATTTTATCTATGTAGTGAACAGGTAAGTAATTTCAACATTTCTGGAAATCATAAATAATAAAACTTGTTTTAATCCACCCACCTGCAATGCTGGAAATAGAGGGAAATAGTATAAGCATACCAGATCTCAAAAACCTGAAAGCTGCAGTATTAAAAGCTGTATCTTTGGCAAAGTAATTAAACAGTTTTTGAGTTTGGGGAATTTGAAGAAGTTAGAGTAAGATTTTAGTATATATTCCTCCATGAATATGACTTTTTATTGTCCTGTGTAGCATGAATGTATTATCTGGGCACCAGAGAATGGACCATGAAGATTTTCTCCGTCAGGCCCTGTGGAGCGGCCAGAAGGGAAAGATCAGTAGTTCATGTAACTTTGCTTGACAGAATGTACAAACCCATTGACTTAATCTTCTGGTGGTTGTCGTGTGATTTTCTGAAAATTACATGCCCATATTGACAACGTAACTTGTACAAGCGACAGTCTCACTGGATGTTTTTGCAGAGGTATGAAGATAAAATATTTGGAAATCTTTCTCTGTATCACACACCATTGCTTCAGGGGGAACTGCTATTCTACGTCTGTCTTTCTGTACCTAGCAACAATAAATAAGAGTTTCACTTCTTTACCAGTCAATGTTATGCTTTCTGTAGCTTTAAATTCACTTGAAAGTGCTGTTCTTTTTTGGACTCACAAAGAATGATATTTATTATAGAATTTTAAATCTTCATTCAAAAAAGCTAATTTTAAGCCTTTCCCAAATACTGTAGTCTATACTGAAAATTGTTCAGAAAGAATTAGCTGTCTCTGAACTGCTTCTGCTATTCATAAAATGCATTTAAAAGGAAATAATCCCTAAGACTTTAAGCCCTGATCTCAAGAAAAATATATGGTTGCTATATTCAATTTTCATGCATGCACAACTCCTTGCTCCATAAATCATACCAAATTTTCTTTATTGGTTATACTGTACACATAGAAATTCTACTTTTTTAAAAACATAGTCCCTGTTTTATAAAAGTAGTTGTCAGTACCTGGCACAAACATTTTTAGAAAAGCTACTATTTTAAAATGAAGGCGCTTCACAAATGCCTATAATCATCCAGTCAATAAATATGCATCTTACATTTCCAACCTCTTCCTGTAAGAAAGAGAAATAAAGGACACAGCCAACTAAAATCAATAGCTAATTTCACTAAGAAGAATAGAAACTAGTCTGGTATTTGTATGTCTGTGTGGTGTGCTCACTTTGGATGACTCACAACACCGGAAGTTATCGTATAACAAATGGCTGGACAGAGTAAGCTAGTAAAAAGAGAAATGTGGAAGAAATTAATTCATTTTGAAACTCAGAGTACATGAAAAGTATAAATTTCACAACTTAAGGGAGTTTAAAAAGACATCAAAATAATATGATCTGTCAAGAAAAAGTTTCAAAAATGTCTGGTACAAAGGCAACCAAAGATATGAATAAAAGAAGAAGCTGAGGACATCTCTTTCTTCAGGAGGTTATGATGCAATAAATTTATATAATTAATCATTTGTAGATTGAATTGATCAACAATGCTATCAGTAGTACAAAGATAATTTCCTAAATATAAATGTTTTAATACAACTCTTGGGATATTTATTTTGGTCTTCATAATGCAACACTTTTATGTTATGGTACTATAACTTCTAACTCTTTATAGTATCCTGCAGGTCTTAGGAAAGCATTAAAGTAAATGTCCTCAATTTATTAAAACAAATTATCTTATTTCACTAACGTGCATTCTTGAGTTATATATATATTTACAAAGTAAAGATAACTGTGTTAAAGAGGCATACAGCTGAAGAACAGAAATTCATCAGCATTCCAAATGTAGTGATCGATTCTCTCCCCAACTCAGTTACAATGAATATAAATTGAGAAAAACACAGAGAAGTAGGCCAGCAGGAGGTCTAAAATGCAGGTGAAATTAAAAATAAATACTGTGGTTTAAAAAAGGCTACTTTCTCATTCTTGCTCTGAAATAGATTGGAAATACTGATAGAAATTGCAGCTTTTAATCAAAAATCCACCTGGAGCTTTTTTTGATCCTAAAGTATATTCTTTCAAGGCAAAAAACACATTGAAAAGTTGTATTCCAGATAAAATTAAGCAAGCTGATTTGTTTGTTTATCATGTGTCTGAGTCACAACATTATCCACTCTGATGTAGACAATTTAAAAAAAATAAATTAAATTGAATAGATTTCCTTGTCCAGGCGGCTATTCAGGAAGGCAAATCCACAAATAGAACCCAAGTTATGGACCAGTTCTTAAAGAAAAGAGCCAATGCAAATATTGCTAGGAAACTAAGATAAGAAGAAAAGAGGCAGTTTAATTTCAGGGTTCTTGCCTGCCCCCCACCATTGCATACTGAGCCAGCAGTCATGTGCATGTGAAGCAGCTTGATGTTCTAAAGCTCAAGCCACAGAGCTGAGCACACCTTCAGATATCCTGCAGAAACAGGCCACTTCTTTACCAGCAAATCAAACATGCCTCAGAGTTCTGAAGGCACTGAGATGACTCACAGAACGGCTGGCATCTACCCTAAAAAACTGGGTGGCTGTGGTGGTGCCTTTGCAACAGTAGCTGAAGGGAAACCGCCCATTGTGTATTCTCAGGAGCTACTCCGAGAGAACATGTGAGGGAATTCTTGGGAGACATAAATAATTACAATAGGCTGAATATTTTTTAGAAATGTATTGAGATTTACCTAACAAGGACAATCACATTCCCATGCCCTGAAGCATTCCAAAGCACAGTAGAACTGACTAGTATAGATGCATCCAGGCAGACTGACGTGATGCTACAGACACAGAGATGCTTGAAGTCTTTAAGACCTGAGCTGGAAGTTATGAACTATTAAAAGGGATTCTTAGCTCTAATTTAGAGCTGGCTGTCATTACACAAAATATTTAATGACAGTCAAACTTAAAATTTCTTTAGTTTGAGGGCAACTTAGCACTGTCACTGTAGCTGTCACTAATGGAGACTGGTGTCTCCATCCTTGGAGATATCAAAAATCTGTCTGGATATAATCCTGTAGAAATTACTCTAAGAGGCTCTGCTTAAGCAGGGGAATGAACCTCCAAACGACCTCCAGGTACCTCTCCCAGCCTCAGCCATTCTGTGATTCTATAAAATGTTCCCACTCTCCTGTCCCAGTAGCGTACCCTTCATGAAGTGTCAGCTCAAATGCTTATGAGGTTTGTGCTAAACTCAAACTAGTTGAGGGAAATGATTTGGGTTAAAAACAATTCTTCAACACAACCAAGCAAGGGTAGAGATGCAGAAGTTCCATGAAGTTCAGTTATTGCCAAAGCTTCTGCAATATGAAACTATGCCCTTCCTGAGATTTCTAATCTATTTCATGCAAGAGAAAGATACTATAATACTTTCTTTGTACTCTTACATGGCCTAGTTTGAAAGAGGATTGGGGCCCTTTCTCAACCATGTAGAGCTGCTGACAGGCACTTCAGGAAGCTGTGTGGTCTGAATAATTTTGTTACTGCCTCGTTTGAAACGCAGTGCCTCACTGTAGCAATGCAGATACCTGAAACAGATGCTGGCACATTAAATGTAAATGTAAACTGATTTCATGAAATCCTCTGTTTGAGAAGGAGGACAGATACTGATGGCCAGATGGAAATGCTGAATAATACTTTTCTTTCAAGTGTGGAGTCAGAGTCCAGAATTTGGCCTCCTCTGCATACACTGAGCAGGACTCAGTGTTTCAAAGGCCCCAAGAAGTGCCTAATTTGTGAAGACAACAGAAAGCAAAACATAAAGAAAACATGAAAGAAAAGAGAGCACTGTTCTTGGTCTTCAGCAACTGAAGGAAATTTAATCTGTTTCTTTTTGTCTTCCAGGAATGTTTGACTATACCTAGGACCATTACCTTTGGCAAACCCAGCTTGCCAACATTTTGGAGTTTTGTATATAGGCCAAATCAATAGTTGCTTTTACTATCTGTGCAAATAATAATGTCTAGACAGCAACTCAGTTCTAGCTGGAAAATTGGAACAGAAAACAAAGGGGAGAAAGAGACTAATGTCTTTATGTTTTTGCTAATTCTATACTTGATAAATAATCTTTCTCACTGAGTAGATAATTGTAATCTTATAAGCATCTTGTGCTTCAAATGAAAATTTCAAGGCAAGAAATGAAGACGAACAAGAAGTCAAATGTTTCTGTCATAAGAATATGGGTAAAAAATATAATAACATAAGCTTATTAATTACTAATTTTATTCATATTTTCATGTTAGCTTAAAAGTGGAATTTGGGTGAAAAATGTACAGAGAAAGGAATAGCTTTGCAATTCCATTTGTGTGAGAAAATACTCATGAGTAATATTTATTATTTTTTCAAGTGGAAATGGTTGCCTGCATGAATTGAAAGAGTGCTATTGAAGTAGATAGATAATTTTTCTATATAGTGAGGATATATATAGGCCATTAATGGTCAAAGAAAAACCATATAAGAAAAAAAAATTCCATAAATCTCCATTAACTTTTTTTATTGTTCTAATTTCTAATTTGTTAATACCCATTTCCTCATTTGTTTTACTTCTTTGCCTTTCTTCATCTTCACCAAGTAATTTTTGTTCATGATTCAGTTTTATGAAGTAACCTTGAATTGACAGTCATTTTCAATGGACTGAAAATGTACTTGCAGATTTATTGAATTACACTAGATTCTCTCAACAGCTCAAGTGTTTTTGACAAACTAAATAAGGCACACTAAGTGTATGGATTTTTATCCTTTTTGTCATAACTGCTTTTCCATGTCATTTCACAAAATATCTCTAAAGTTATGTATCTATTTTCTAATTTTAGAAGTTATGAAATGATAAATAAAATCCTTATGTGTATAAAGGCAGCTTCAAACATGCCAATGAGCAGGTTTTCAGAGACTCAAACAAAAGCCTATATCACATGTATAACAACTGACAAATCAAGTGCTATTAGAAAACGCTTTTAGAATCAAGAGCCAAGGTACGATAACATGAATAGACATGCTCTGGGACCTGCTTTTGCATCTTTAGATGAGATTCAAAAGAGAATATCTAGTTAAGAAGCAGAACGTGACACCTGTAAATTCTACCATCTTTCTGTAGGGTATATTCAAGTGCATATTTGTTTATTTCTATGTATATGTATAAATTGTCTGTGAATATTTTGGGCAGGGGTGAGTCATAAGAGTACATGCAGAAGTTGATTGCTGGGGAGGATGTGTGTGCACCCACACAAGCCACTCAGAGTGACAAAGTGTACCAATCTCTCACTGCACAGGTCTGAACCAGATTCTACCCCCTCCACACTTCGTGCCAGTGCTCCTGACAGTCACACAACCCTGACTCAATACTCCTACTTCTCATTCAACCTGCATGAAGGGCAGAGAAGATGGTCAATAGCTGTTCTTCTCTTCCCCCTTCTTCATCAAGCTCATATGCCGAATCTCACAAACTTAAGTTATCGGACTAAATGCAAAGGACATACTTATAATTTTCATCCATACATGTGCAAAAGGCTTCATAACTAAACCAAAGGAAAAAAATAGTATTTTTGGAAATATGAACTAAAATGAATGTTTATTTGAATATTTAACAGCAAAGCTTTAGTTTATTAGAGCTTCAAGCTGAAATGCTTTCACAACTGCAGGAAGCCATGCCAAACTGTGAAAGCAAACATCACATTCCTTTTTGTTGGTAAGTTATATTTTGAGCCCCAACACATATGTAAAAATCACATTTAGACACAGACTATCACAGGTCTCTATGTCTGTATAGAGTCTTCCAGGAAAATCCGTATGCTGTAAAAAACTTTGAAGTCATTTCCTCTTTGAGTAGGATTTTAACTAGATGACCTTCAGAAGTAACTTCCATCTTAAATTATTATATGAATTTATGAATCATATGATCTCACAGGGTTCAGCAGACAGTAGGTTGGACTGGTGTTTCTTACAAAAGATGATATTGATTCCAAATTTTGAGTGTTAGGTTTGTTAAAAAATATGATTCTGGGAAAAGTAATTTCAGAAAAATCTCATTATGAGTTGGTTCTAGTTTTTAATTCAAAAGGAGGAAACAAACTTAAAAGAATAATTCTTTGTGAAAAAATGTATTTGTTAATAACAGTTTTTCCAAAAATTGCTTTGATAGATACCATTCATCAAAATCTTTTAATTTTTTTGTTTTCATTTAAAAATCAGACATACCATTGATAATTTTTTCTTAAAAAATAATTTTATATGAAAATTCAGTTTTCCTTACAAATATATTTCACTTAATAATCTTCAGTATGTATCACTGCCTTTTTTGGTATGGCTAAAATAGTTAACTAGGTAGCATAGCTGTTTTCAAAAGCTAAAATTTTGAGCTTTAATCAGTTTTGTCATTCCACAGGAAAGCAATTTTCTTCCAGATACAACATTTTATACCACCATAAGCTGGTTAACTTCTGAAGCTGATTAAATGGCAAAGAATACCAGTGATCCAGATCTAAATCAGATAATATGATTACATATCATCAGGGCTATACAACACGCTGTTCTCATGTGTCCTGGTGTCAAAACAAGTTAGTTTTCCTCATGGATTTTAATATATTTAAGTCAGAAAAACAGTTTTGTACAATAAATATCACAATTTCTTGTCTTAGTTTTATATTATACTATGTGCAATTATACTAATTAAGAAAGTATAATAACTTAGAGAAACTGTCTAGTGAACAGATTTTCATTATAGAGTTAAGAAAAACAATTCCAGAAGAACAAGTGACAGTGGCAAGCTGCTGAGTGAGATCTTCTAATTTGACTAAGAAACAAACTGATATCAAACTATTCCTAAAGTGCAACTGAACTGGTTCCTTCCTAGCTGTTTTCTCTAACTTTACAGTGACAGGAAAGCATGCCTCAAAAGCTGGAGTAGTCTATTATTCTTTGTGACTTCCTCTAAGCAAGAGTATCGGGATCACTTGCTACAATAAAATGCTAGGAATAAAAGGCAAATAATGAAGATTTCAAGACAGCATTTGATAAGTTTGCTGAATGCTGCAGATAAGTAGACTTCAAAAGAGAACTAATAAGAGAAAAAATAGTCACATATATAAAAGGAGCCACATATAAAAGAAGCCCACTTCTGCGAAAAGACACTGTCACTCAGATTCAAGAGCAGCAATGTTACTTACCATTCCCAAAGCAGAAGTCCTGTAGCAGGTGGCCTCAATACATGGAAGATGAGCCAAACAGAACTGAAATAGCAACATAAGCATTCTCATAATACAAAAATAGTGCTCAGGTAGGGACAGGGAGAGAGAGAGAAGAGAGAATGGTTCACAAGAGAGAACGGTAGAGCTGTAGAGCAAAGAGCACAGTAACAAGCAAGAGCTGGAAACTATGAATGGCATAGAGTGGGACTAATGGAACTATCATGTAATAGGTATTTTCCTAACAGCATAGAAACTGCCCAGAGAATCTGGAGATAACACTGTTGTCATCAGTGTACATTGTACGAAGATTCCACAGATCAAAGGACAAAATATGCTGGAAAAACATACAGTGGTATTTAGTGCTGAACTGAACAGATTATACCTTGCATTTAAGACTAACATAGGGAAACCACTGAAGTATTACCAGGGAAAAAAAAAAAAGAAAAAAAACCTGAAATCAATTCAATTATACTTATGCGAAGTAAGACAGCTGTGAAGGTCAAGTAAAAAAAATATATGGGCTCAGAGAAGCTATACTGGACATTTACATTTAATTCCAAATATAAGTAGATATTTTTTCAGATAATTTCACTAAGAAGCAGGGATTGATGGTATATCATTAAGGACATATTGAAGAAGCCTGATTCACCTTCATGGTAAAATATGACTTGGCAGAGGCTGTTTAAACAATTCACCTGAGGATGGCACTGCTTAGGCTAAGTACGAGAAAGACTTAATCAGCAACTCAAGGTGTACTCTGTTATCTACATCTGGGAAATTAAAAAAATCAAAGGGGTTTATAATATGAAATTAGATACCATTTAGTGGAGTAGGAGTAGATTTAGTAAGTGCTGTGAAAGCAACAGCCTTCACCCTCTCTTGTCCAAGTCATGTCTCCTGGGACCAGGGCTGACATGTGGCTGCACAGCTCCTGCATCCATGTGCAGGCTGCACTGTGCCACCAAAACACGTTTATGGCAACAGAAGAATGTTTCCTATTTTATATGTACAGAAAAATACTTGTGATTGGGCAAAACCATATTTTCTAGAGCTACTTTCTACAGCTTTCTACAGCTAATTAAACAGTAATTCTGGCATCAGATATCAAAGTATTCTCAAGACAAAAACTGACAGCAGGCTATGGAATAATCCCTCTTGTAACAGCTCTGACCAAGTTTGGACTATACTGCTCCAATGAGGAAATATATTCAAAACTTAAATAGGTCTCATTATTGCATTATTGACTTTTTTCCTAATGCAGTCTAATGTGTGGAGACTGTAATGGATTATTGAGTGTAACTTCTTAAATCTCCCTTGACTATACTATAGTCAAGGAGTGGGTGACTTAGGAAGTATGTATGCAATCAAAAATATAGGAAGAGCCAACAGAAGTATAGTAATATCTGTATTATTTTAGTGTTAATGAATTTGTAATATTCAAACACCCATTAAAATAGCCACTTATTTGGGAAAATGTTACCTATATAATGCCTACAAAATAAAACCAGGAAGCAATCTTCCCATGGTTGTAACACAGGGATGCTGAGGAATTCACAAGAAAATAACTGGGAGAAATGTTATCCCTGCATGTATTGACTGTGTTAAATGGACTCTTCATCTGCATTACCAACAGATACACCTCTTCATGCTTTCAGAGCAATACTCTCACACAACAACTATCAGGAAGCTAAGAACCTGTTTCCCTTCCATTCATGGTTTTTCTCTCTACTTTTACTGCATTAATAAGGACTGAAGAGCTGCCTTGCAAGATTCACATTCTAGCAATGACATAATTCTAAAAACACATCTGAGCCAGCCATTCCTCAGAGGTCCTCTGCAGAATAGCATTCTCCTCCCTCTATCCAATAGCTGAGTAATACAATAGCTCATTTTCACCTGAGATGCATTCAAATCTCTCATTGGTAGAATAAATCTGAGTTGTGATTTCTACCCACCTAAAAGAAAGTAGAGAGATGTATGCCTCCTGGCCATGTGGAAAATGCTTCTTCTAGAATAAATCCTTAAAACATAGCCAGACTACAGATTGATTCTAGGTTTTAGAGCTTAGATAGATGAAGAAAGTGTTCCTGTCTCAGATAAAAGGTTTGTTAAGATAAGAAATCTGGGAGGCAGACCCAAAGAGACTCTCATAGTTAAATCATTCTTGGAAAAGATGCATTCAAATGCTCTTAAGGTGAGCGGAAGGATGAAAAAGAGCTGGACTTATATCATCTGCATCCATAATAAGTGCTCTAACCAGCCCATTTTGGCTATGCTTTATGCAGAACATACTCTGCTCAGCGTGCAGTAAATTGTTGGGTCAGACTGCAGAAAAGCTAAAAGAGATCCCTAGACTGTAGCTCCTGATGGGTACGAGTATAAGAAAAACATCGATCTACTCCCCACCATCAAAAACTGATTGGTTTGGGAAATTTTACTGCAGAAATAGAACACTTTCAGCACCACAGGAAAACATTATGGCAACATTAACTTATAGGGTGGTTATGTGCTCAGGATCCAAAATTGAGACTAGTCCGGCAGAGAACTTAGAAGAGTCCTGACTTGGCATACTGACTGGGTTTTTCTACATTAATAAGTAAGAAAGTAAATAAATAAGTAAATAAAATACCACAAGCTCTAAGGTGTCACAATTTCATTCATAACTAGTAGGTGACCTTCTGCTAGAAATTTAAATGGCCCAAATAGAACAAATGCAATTTTCTTTAAAAAACTGAGCACACCTCAGTCAGGGTTAACAGACATTGTATGAAGAGCTTCAATTAAATAGTTTCTAATGGGCACTGAAAGAACAGTGGGAATCAAGCTCCATACTGACTTAATGAAAGTTAACAATCTCAGTATTAGCCAGCTAATAGTGAAACTGCCAGAAACTCAGATGTATTCAGCTAAAGAAAAGCAACAACAACATAAAGCAAAAAGCAAGAAGCACTCTTTTTTTTTCATAAATGTTTGCATGAAAAGAAGTAAATTTCTGACAAATCTGCTGTTGCATGGGTTGGATTGCAGTTGCCTACATGCAGTTGATTGATTACATGACTGTGAAAGTACAGCACATTTTATTACAGCATCATGTCCTAAAAGCAATTGTTTCAGAAAAATAGAATTTAGCAACTTCTTTAGTAGTCTGCCCTGAGCAGGTAAATTCAGGCTCTTCTACAGAATGTGAAATATCTGAAAAGAACAACTACCATACAGCATAACCTGACAATGTTCTTTCATTTGTTCACTTTCCAGATAGAAATATATACATTTGTTGTGGCTGATTGTTTCTACTGATACATAATCTGCAGTGTTTATAGTAACTGCAGATATTCAGACCATACAGAAAGGGAACATAGAAACTGATATTTGCAAAACATACTAATTTTTCTTGATTTGATTTCTCATACTGGTTTTCAATGTACTGCTCAAGGCTCATCAGAACTTTGACTAAAATTATTGCATCAACTGAAGAGCTGCATTTTTACCATAATTGTGGGGCTACATGGTGAGCAACAAAGACTTTAGGAAGATTTATAAACTCAGTTTGTGTAGTGCGTGTAGGAGCATCTTGATTTTCCAGGAAAAAAAAAAAAAAAACCCGCATCAGAAGACAATATAGAACTTATTTTCAGAGTAATTAATTTAATAAAACTAGCTCAGCATTCAAAACAGTTCAGTGCAAGAGGCATCAAACTTGTAACAATTCCAAAATCAACAGGGCACAGTTTGCTCAAGAATCAATTTTAAAAGGAAAAGAATCACTTTCCCAATTAAACTGAATTCCTACACAACAATGAAAGGCACCAGACCTAAAAGAAACTTCTAAACAGGTCACAGAAAAAAAAGTTCTTGTATACAGTCAAACATGCTCTTGAATTCTTAACATAGTCACTAGAAGAGCTTTAATCTGGGCCAACCAGGACTGTCCTGTACAGTGCCCAAACAGCATTCGTGGAAAAATCTATTCCCAACAGGCTGAATGCATGAAGACTCTGAGAGCAGGGAGAAAACTATATGCAACCTGCCACCACAGACTGATTGTTGGGTAATTTTTCTTGCGTACTAATACAGATGCTACTAGAAAATGTGTTGAGAAAATCACTAGTTTTATCAGAAAACACTCCAGACAAACTCTTTCAAAACTGAAATATGCACAGGAATGCCACCAGCTCTCTGTGGAAAGCCTTGGGTCAGACACTCATTTAACAGAGATGAACAAAGTTATACTGATTTTGAACGAAGTCAGGAGTATTATGGTGATTTCCATGTGAAAGGGTTGTGGTCCCCTGCTTCACAGTATAAAACCATCTTCATATAAGTTCTCAGGATTAAACAGTTACGAGAGATTGCATGTTTCTGAAAAAAGTATTTTCTGAACTATGGTTGGTTTGTTGGTCTGTGTCTCTAAATAAAAAATTGATTAGAGTTTTAAAGGCAGAGAGAAGTGGAGATATACTAAAACTATACAGCACTTCATTCATTTGTTCCCATAGAAGATCACTAAACGCAATAAATCAGATGCTATTAAAATTTGGCGTGAACTGGTTCAGAATTTTACTGACAGAATCATGATGTCTGCTTCTTCCACAGAGTAATATAAGAAAAAAAAAAAAAAACAACCCAATGTTTTAGGCCAGAAATTTGAATAGAGGAACACAATTTTAAATTGGTAAAAGGGAAAAATATTTTAAAGTAGTTGTTTTCCTCTGTATTTTTAAACATCTGTGATATAAAATAGAGTAGTAATCTCTTTTGAGCCGCTAATGAGAGGGAAGGTAAAATGACAAGCCCTTTTTTGGGGTGTCAGATCCAGTGTCCAGTCATTAGCTTCCAGGAAATACATGACTTCAAAATTACTTTATTGTATAACTAATATCATAAAATTGTCTGACATTATAAACATTTTGGAAAACTGGTGCATTCTGAGCTTTTTATACATTGACTATTGCTGCTCTATAACTATTAGATAGCCTATAGCTTCTCCTTTCCTATTGTTTCTTATTTTTCTTTTTTCAAAGTGAGAATTGCCTCATCTGTAAATTTTCAATTGCAGTATGTTGTTTTTCATATAAACCAGCATCATTGCAAGTGCAGATTGACACCTCTGTCAAAGATGACTTTGAAAGGAAAAATAACTTCCAAACTGACTCAAGACAATGTAATCTAGGCTTAGAAGGGGGAGTGTTTTTTCATGCATAGGCAATTATCAAATTATCTGTGCAGCTCTGTATAATAAAGTGTAAGAGAAGAATCCATGAATGTTGAAAATAAAATAAGTGAAGCTCATTAATTTTGCACTTTAAAGTAGCTCATTTCACTAGGGCTTCCTGTGGGATCTCTTTAAGAGAAGGTGGGACTCCAATAGCTTGACTATGATGACTTGACAAGTTGTTCTGTTAGAGCACTGAATTTTGGGTAACTCATTTGGCCAGGATGACTGGAGACTGACTTCTGACGTTTCTGGTAATTGTGCTCAGGGAAAAGGATGTTTTGAAAGGCCATCTAATTGATGAGTTGATTTGCAATTAACAACTGCAGAAGCCTCCTGTTGTCAGAGCATTCAGATTCAAATTTCTGATGAGTCAGAACAGAGGACCAGATTCTTCTTCATGCAAAGAATGACTTGGACATGGGTATACAACATGGGAAGAACAAGGAAGGAGGATAAAGCTTGAAAATATCTAAAAAATTCCTTTAGAAGTTGATGCAAGATCATATTTTTATTTTACTGCTTCATTTCCCAATAAATTGTAAATACATTTTGTGGGTAGAAAAACTGATTTTCACTCAGGCCTATTTGGGACAGAGAATGCTGATATTTGCACACATTCTCTAAGCACAGATAACAGAGCTACATCTCCAAGAAACTGCTCCATTTGCAGTAGCTTCTACAGATCTGCTTGCTTCACAACATGCATGGTGGTTGATTACTCTGTTTCATCAAACATTCATTCACACACTTTCTCAACTAGATAGTCAGATCCTGGTCGAACTTGCATTTGCTGACTATCCACAACCCCCTCCATTGTTAGTCAAAGGACTTAATTATACTAAACCACTGCCAAGAAAATTCCTTCGAAGTCACATACTCAGCAACAGGTGAGTATACATATTCCCATATTCAAACTGATAAAAAGCCAATTCTAGTCTCAGTTCTTGACCTCAGTTTGAATCCTGTAAGGTCAGTTTAGCCTGGACTATCCAGGAATAGAATTGGTCCACAAATAATTTTTTTTTATATAAAAAAGGAAACCAACATAGTCTCCTCCAGATTATTCAACTGTACTCCTATTTCAGAACCTTTATCTAAACCTTCAGGTAGTATTTAATGCACAGCTAGGGAAGAGGTCTTCAGTAAACTTCAGATCATGGCACATATTTCCAGTGAAACACTTTGGGAATTTATTTTGCAGAAAGGAAACACCTCAGGAAAGCATTGATTAACTGGTAGCCAACTGAGGAAACTAAGCCCATTTAGGCCCTTCACTTATAAAGAATATTAAACTCATAAAGAAGAGAAACAAAGAGGATTTTGCTGACCAAGAAGTAATTCCCAGAGCAGAGCTCTGGGAAAACAGCAGCAACTTCAAATACGTCAGTTTTTATTTTGGGGGAGGAATTCCGTTTGTCACACTAAAAAGACGAAATAGGGCTAAAGACATTTACATGTGTCAAGCCGGATAAATTCAAAACCCTTGCTCTAAATCCCTAACTGCAAAATGAGTTCAAGCCTGAGCCTTGAGTGAATTTTTTTCTTGTTCTGCTTCTGGCTTGCTTAAAATGACATAAAAAAAAAAAAAAAAAAAAAAAAAAAAGCAACCCAGAAAAATCAGCAAAATCCAGATACAGAGAAATAGGATAATAGTAGAAAAATGAATACATAACAAGATTTTAAAAGGATCTTTAAAAAGTATAGTGAGGCTTGGCTATGCAGAAGTATTTTTTCCTAAGAATTAAATAATGTATTTGCTATGAGCCAAGTTTAAACCTGCTTTGCACCTCGTGTAAATGAAGAGCATTTATGTCAAATGACCTTCCGAAATTGGCTGTGGAATGACCATATGAGCCAGGAGGAAGGACTTAAGGGGCTCAATATGAAGGCTAAATTTGGGTATGTACTGACTTTCAGTTACTTACATATCTATGGCGTCTTATTTAAATTGGTTTTCTCCATATTGATTCACTGAGAAAGTTTTAGTCAAGGAGAAATTTCTGCTTCTCTACAGTCTTCTGTCTCCTGGCCTCCAGAAGAAAGGCATCTGATCAGACTTGCACAGACTGCACCAAGGGAACAGAATCTCCCAGCACGTGATGTAACTTGTTCCTCCATCTGCTTTGCAAAGGAAGTGGAAGAAGCCAGTATGTGGAAGGAAGATTTGGAACCGTTTCCCTCGCCTTCTGAATTCCTCAGGAAGCATTTGGAGCCAAGACCCTCAGACAGATGACTGTTTCTCTCAGGGCTAATATCAGTGGTATAATATGTGTCTCTGCACAGAACAAACACTGACCAGTTGAATTAAGATGATCTTTCAGGTAGATCATCCCATTTTTACTTCCTTGGGCAAATAGAACCATAATTATATTTAACCATAAGCATCTTGCAGACTTTCAAAACCTATATTAGAAATGTAAATTGCAAGTTTGTATTTACATTAAACTGATTTATACATTTACATTAAATATTTATGGTACTATTTAAATTTATAGAAAAGAGAAATAATCATTGGAAGCTAATTGAAATTATTGCAATTCTGGACTAAGATTTTATGTTCATAGAAACATGAAAGAAAATCCCAAAATGAAATGTCCTTTTTCTTTAGGAACTACTGAATAAAAAGTCTCACACACAAAAACATCCAGTCAAAACATCTTACATAACTGCATAAATTTTTATAGAGGGTGGATTAGCTACAATAAGAGACTGACATTTTCAGCCAACAGTTTTTGTTAATAAAGTGAGGTTTTCCTATTTTACACTGAAAAACTTCAATATGAAATGAGTTTATCCAGATACATGCGTTTAGGTGTCTGCATAATCAGTCAGCTTTTCCTCCAAAATATTTCATACACCTACTTTATTCTCTGGTCTCTGTCCTTCTAATCACTAACAAGCAGTGCAAATAAGGTTCTCAGTAACAGAATTATTACTAAACCTACATAGCTCCTCTGGTATCTTAATGGTCATTTAGAAAAAAACACCTGGTTTACTTATAATCATATATAGATGTAGCTATTGAGGGGTATATCTGTACAGATACAGATATACAAGCAGACAAACTGCAAACTGATTTGGGACTCAGAAGATACTGAGTCAAATCTAACTTCTGACCCTGTTTTACTGTCCTCTTTTCAGAAGATCATACTCCTTTCTTGTTTCATTTCCCACTCATTTCTCGTTATTTGGAAGACAATACAATGACCTCTATTATTGAACAGATATATAATAAAAAAAGTAAGTACTTTTTGCCCAGAGAATTTTCTTCAATTTTCTACTCTGAACGATCTGAGAAAATTCATGAGTCAAGACACTAGGAAGTTTAATTTATTCTGAAAACATCTGGGCTATTTTGCATAACTCCTCTTAGTTCAGTAAAAGTACTCACTTATGAACGTAAGGTTCAGCATTAACAGCCAGTAAAATCTTTGCATTGGCTGATGAAGCTGACTTACAGATTTCTGTTCAGCCCTTTGACATCTGTGAAAAGTCACGCTGCTGAGTTGTATCAAATTCCTATAAGGAAGGAGCTAAAAGGGCTAAAAGTGTATCTTGAGACCACTGTACCAAGTATGTTCGAAACGTAAAGATTTTGCTGCTGATGGATGCATCTAAGTAGATCTTGTCATGTCAGAGAAATTGCAGGGCCATTCTTGCCTGCCTTTATCTCATTGGCATCTCTCATTTTCAATTCAAGAACAGAACAAGATTTTGAAAACACAGAATTGTGAAATTATATATTCTTTGCCAAAAGATGTTACCTCATCTTGCTTAATTCTGACTTCAACAATCTCACCAATTTTCTATAAGAAAAGGCTTTGAGGACAGGAATGATATTTTATGCTTCACATGCAAGACAGAAAACTGGGGCAGCAATGACTGTGCCATAGAGCTGAGGGAATCATTCAGAGTTAATAATTTATTTTCTGAATATAGCTTCCTTTCATCCATTTTGAACAGTTGTGAAAAAGCATCTTCCTTTGAGCTCCAAAACAGACAAAGGCACACTTGAGCAGGTCACTCAGGGTGAGCAGAAGGCCGTAATACACCTTGCATTGATGTAGCCTGCCTCCCTGCTGAAGCCCTTTGAGCACAAATCTTTACACAATGCCTACCCTTTGGTGTATGGCCACTTGTGTTTGCTGATTTGTGACCCCTCCAGGCTGACACGAAGGCTAGAGAGCACAGGAGGAACCTGGGGTTCTCTGCTGTACACATCTGAGACCCACAGGCCTGGGTCAGGCATCCCCAAGGCAAGAATCCACACTGTGAGACTCATACATACTAAAAGGTACAACTCTGAACAGAAATCTGAGATTAGCTTAAAGATTCACAATATTTATTTATTTATTTATTTATTCATTAACATTAACCAAATTATTTCTGCAAATATACTTGGTACTACTGTAGTAACTAGTTTACTACAAGAATGGAACAAAAGTAAAGACAAATTTGATTTTGACCTCTTATATGTAGCAACAAACAGAAATAGGTTTTTTGTTCTATGCACTTTATCAGCTATGTGAATACAAGTCTTGCCACAAAAAATCTGGCTTCATAATCTTCTGTTCTACAAATATTTCTGCCCATGTTTGGTCATATTGTAAGACAAGTTTGACTATGCATTAAGTCACAAATATACAGAATATTTGTAGAAAGATGATGTAGTTGATGATTATAATGATGATGATATGTGACTATAGTTGCAAAGAACAGCAGGAAATTTTAGGGAAATCATTGCAGTTAGCATATAAGCAGCAGTCACGTTTTCTTCTTCATTCTCTGGAGAGCAGACCAGAACTTAGAACTAATAGCTTATTGTTCATTTTCAATAACTGCATATTAGAACTCTAAGTATGAATTTCTTTGGTACATCCACTATTCAGTTACAATACATATTTTAAGCAGCCTCTCAGTAAATTAGTTTCCTAGAATATTTTTGGAGAATTAGCACAAAAGTTAGAATACTGCCATGAAAAATGCAATGTTTCATTTAAATAAACATTTGCAGATTTTTACCCCTTATTATCTGCTTTTCTATAATCATCTATAAAAAGAAAACTTACACATATCGCTTTTTTGTGCATCAAAACTGAAAATTCATTTAATATTTTTTAAGGTTGAAAGTCTTCCTTGAAAAGAAACAGGAAGAAGAGAAACACAAACCCCTGACTTTTCTGAAAGTGTCTTCCATGTATACAAATGTATTCAAACCATAGATACACAAAAAGAATATATATATGTGTGTATATATATATAGACATGTAGGTACATCTATGTACAAAAAATGTACACCAACTGAAGCAATAAAAGAATTTCCTTAAAAGACCTAAATAAACAGCTCCAAACTGTAAGTTTGGAAATTCTTTCAGAAACATAGTTATAGAATGGCTGCAGTGAAGACAAAAATTTTGTTCAAGTCAAGACAACTATTACTCTTGAAAACCAGAGTGGCTTCTGCCCTTTCTTGCTTTTCAGCTCACAAATTTCCCTTCTGCTTGTGAAGGTCTCTTGACACCAGCAGCAGCCTTCACCAGAGAAATGAATTACTAATCTCTGGAATAGTGGACAGTCTGCCTGAAAACACAGAAAAATGTGTTGTCCAAAAGACTATCTTTTCAGGATCTACTGGAATCATCTGCAGGTGCATACATGTGGGACCTCCAGAAAGCCCCTTGGCTGTTTTGCCATTCTTATTCTGTTCTGAATGCCACAAATCACCAGATAGTCATAGGATCTGAAAGCTGAATATAAAATAAATCATGGCCACATCGTACCAATTTTGGCCAAAAGTCTAGGGGCAGCTGTATTATATAATCTTTAGGATATTTTTTTATCTCTTGCTGTAACAAACTAAAATATATTTTATTTCTTGTTGCAATAAATTTAGCCTACCTTTGATCCACTAACACTTGAATGATTATTTTAGATTTTCATGACATTTTAAATTCTATTCCTATTTGACAAATGTTCTTTTATTTTCAATGAAGCTTAAAATAAAAAACTTTTTTTTTCTGTCATTGTTTTTGTACCATTGATGGTTTCATTCATGTCAGCACAACTCATAAATGAGTTTTAGATGAGTTGAGCTGCTTTTGCTGACAAAATCTTTAGCAGCAAAGCATAAAGCATTTTAGGCTCCATAAAAGCAGTCTTTTTATTATTTCTTATTGAGAGGCTGGTGGTGTGAAGAGAAAATAGATACATAGATTTCAATAAGTTCCTTTTTTTTGGCAATCTTCACACAATGAGGAACTTCTCTGCACTAGAAAATTATCAGACTCAGTATAGATTTTATATAATGTATATACATTTTTGCCATTTGGCACCTGCAAAAAGTGCACTGTAGCATATAACTAAAGTTACTGTTAGTCATACAAGATTGTCTCAATACCCAAGCAATACATATGCATATAGAGTTCATATATATGTATATGTGTATACACATGGGTATACCTATATTCATTCACATAAAATAGCTACTTTGCAAGAAGTGTAGATGTGTCCTGTTGCATGTGCCAGCTCTCTTGGTGAAATGAAATGAAATGCACATTGCACTTTGTCTCCTCAGCTGTTGCATGCTGCCTAGTTTTCAGTTTGGCACTGTCTGGGCACGCCATCACAGATGGAAAGTCAGTATGTGTGACATGCTTCTCACCTGCCACAAAATGCCAAACCCCCTCCGTCATTTTGTATAACCTATTGGCAATTCATTTAGTACTCACACGTGGAATTCCAAAATAACTCAGTAAAATGTTTACTATTATCAGTACTGAATCTTAAAGCAATGAGAAAGAAGTCCAGTTTTAAAAGCTTTCACATGCTATAATTTCCAGATCTGTAACCTGCAGCACAGGAAGAGGGATTAAAATTATGTATGAGGTTCTGCATTTGAGTCTCTGATATTACTTTTATGTATTGACATCTGGAACAAAACAGATTAGTTGTATAATTTAATCCTATCAAAGCCAGTTGTACTTTCCCTCTTCTACACTGTGTTAAATGCACAGAAGCTTCATGCAATAGCACAGGACTGTCTAACAGTGCTTACATGACACAGAAGGGATGGTGACTTAGGACAAATGATATAAACAGCTTTGCAGCGTATCAGCTGATTTTTCTGTTTGAGGCCATGATTCACTTTTCAGTACACAAAATTTTGTGTGTTTTAATGAGTAGGAAGTATTTTAAGGCTGTCATTTTGCTCTCACAAAATAACCTCTTATGCAAAAGGGCTTTACAGAAATCTCAATAAAATTTCTTGGAACCTGTTTTATTATTTTTATTTTATGCAGTGGTATAACAAATAATAAGAGTAAAGAAGGCTATACTGAGTGATACTACAAGTAAAGATGAGATGCAATTACTTGTCTTTATCAAGAATACAAGAAGCTCAGAATACTATCTTGAATTCAAGTCTTAATTTTAAGGTGATAAAACTTAGGTGAGATGCATCCCACCTTGTAATGTGCCTTTAGAGAGCCTCTGTATTTTCAGCTTCCTCCCTGGAGCTGACTCTTTATTAACACTGAGTAATACTTCATGTTGCTAACAATCTTCATTATAAGCTTGCAATGCCATCAAATACTCATATGTCATCCCAAAATTACCTTTTGTACTCTTACCTCATGAAATTGTTAGTATTTGGACATATCAAATATCCAAAGATTCATTGGACCATAAATCAGTAGTTCATGCACAATACACAATACAAAATATTTAGGATTTCCTATTGTCACTAGCAAAAAGAGTTGTTCTTTACAGCTGACATTTGTAAACCTATTGAGTTATGAGTTTGGGGTTTTTTTGGTTTATTTGTATTTTCCTGAACAATAAACAAGGTGATCTTTCAATCTTTTCTCTTAAATACATTCACATAATAAATGGAGGAAGTAGTGTAGAAAAAACTGCTTAATTTTTATAATTTAGGCCTAAGTTGTACTCAAGACTTTACATATTTAGCCTTCTTTGAGCACTGTGGGGGATGTCAGTAAGCATATAAGCTTACAAATTAATCTCATTTACACAGTAGGAGAAAGATTTTATGTCAAGAAGTAAGAGTTAGAGAAATATAATCAGAACCCTTATTGGCTTATTACATATATAAGTTGCACTGTAAAACATGAAACACTCAGCCAGTATAAAAATAGAGATAAATAGTGTCCAAGATGCAAGTAAGTTTTCATACAACGATTCTGAAACTAATGCAGATATTCTGGATAGCTCTTCAGGGTCAAGATACCTATTAATGAGTGTAGCAATAATCATGTGTGCAATTATTAGGAGGATCAAATCCTAACAAATGTTCACTTGTACAATTATAGTCTCAACTGAACAGCATAGCACAAAGCTGTTAGGGAAGAACACACATTTTGCTTCAAATAATAATGGATTTTCCAAGTGGCCACCATACCCTGCATGTTTCTTTCCTAAGACAACATGCACTGTGGATAAGTTTTGCTTACAGATGGGTCCTTGCATAAGGAATCTCATATTTTAAAACTGGGCCTTGGTCCTTCAGTAAGATTTCTGCACTGAATCTCCCCATGCCCACACCAAGCCCGGCTAAAGCTTGTGGTACTTACAAGGACAGCAAACTTTGCATTAGCTGTTACTGCAGACCAAAACCAAATGGAGGATATAAATTCCACTTTAGTTAAATCTCTATCAAAGAATAAATTAATTAATAAGTTTTGAAAAGTCTACAGCAAATAGGAAATCTCTGTTTATGATTTTTTTTTCTCTGAAAAAAGCCTTTGAGTAGAAATAACTTTTAACAGATTTGTATGAAAAGGGAAATCTGAATTTTTTTTTTCCCTAAAATTTCTTTTTCATTGTTTTAAAATGACTCATTGCTTTATTAAAGCCCAAATTGGGGAAAAATTAAAAAAATAAAGTTAAAAATCCAAATTAAATATTTCTAACAAAATTTTATTAATATGTTAATTTGTTTTAATTCTTTTCTTTCAGTGGTGCAATCAATGAACTGTAGCTCTAGGGCAATATACAACAGTGTTTTGGGGGATTATAATTCTTTTGTTCAGGCAACAAACTGTGAAAAAAAATTAAATAAAAGCAATATTTGCAATTCTACTACTCTACTGCTAACCATAAAATCTTTTTCTTTAAAAAGTTACCAGCTTGGAAGCCACATAACCAATACAAACCAAAGAAAACCAGAAGGCAATAACAGTATTCCATCTACCGTTCCAGTTTTACCATGAAAAATGTACTTCTCTATGCAAAACTTCTCTAGATCAAGCTTGAAATGACACAAATGCACATTTCTTACTTTTCTATGAGCGTATGCATGTACAGCTTTCACCATCTGTCATTTCTGTTTTACATAGTCATGATATTTACATTTCAACAAATCAAGTGGCAAAATATCTATTATTCAAACATACTATTGGATTTTGTAATTTCCTAAAAGGTTGAATGCATTTAACCAGATAAATATTTGAGCTTTTCATATGTAATGAAACACAATAGGAAATTCAGAAGAAAGGCAGGCACATTCATTATGTGACATTAAAACAGAAAACAAGAAACATGCATTTCTTATTTCACTTTGTTTCTGTTAGTCAAAGGAAAGACATGAGAATATTTATGATAGAAAAGTTTTCTTTCATAACAGAAAACTTTATTCAGCAATGTGAATGATAATAGCCACTAATTCTATCTTTGAAATAAGCATTTTTCATAACAAACCAAAAAATCATGGTGATAATGAACAACCCATACTGTGTTTGGTTTTTATGATGTTCTCTCAAACATATACACACAGACATACTAGTCTGCTACAGAATGCTTTCCTGAGATTTCCAAAAGCTACAAAGTGCTTGAGCTCTCCTGGACTAGGGTCTAAGAAGGGCATAGGCCACTAAAGAACTGGTGTTCAAGAACAGCTGATCTGCATACACCTTTGGCTAGTAGTTGCAATTATTTGCACTAGCAGCTGTGGAAAAGCCACAGAGGGATTCACACTTCTCAGATATAATCCTTTGATATAGTTCAGGGTTATGGCTACCAGACAAGGGCAACCTTCGTGCTATTCATTGTAACTGTCTAATGTAACCAGAGCTTCTCCTAAAGGGGGTGAAATGTGGAAGTCCACTATAAAGAAAATGGAAAAAAATGTGTCCAGATCTCTCTTTTCTTCAGTAAGCTGGCCAGAAATTCTCAGGATGAACCAACAAAATAAGAAAAAATGGCAATTTGTACAATAGTTTTCTAGGTAATTGAGTAAATTTCAAAATAGAGCGAATACAGTAATTTCCTATGTCTGTCAAACTCATGCTAATTCTTGAATGTCATTTTAGAGGGGCAAAAATACTAAAGATAAGCAGTTTTGATAGTTTCATGAAAACTAGCAAGTGGCTGGAGACGAAAAACCCTATTATTATTCACTGTGAAGGAAGCTAATGAGATCACCCTTCTTTAGACATCAGACAGGCCAGGAATCAGACATCAATAGCTATGCTGCACAATGCTACCCTTTTTTTTTTTTTTTTCTAAGCTTTCCATGTTACATGCCCTAATTGATATAACTGGAAAATGAAATAGAAGAGTATGGTAAGGGGGTTGGAAGGAGTGCTGTCCCATCTAGACAACATTTCCATTCAGTGAAACAGATAAAACTAAATGACCAAACTCACTGTGAATTATGTGATTGGTTTGCACAGGATAATGAGAGCAGAGCAGAAGCTTTAAATGGGCTTTAACCATTTTCAAACTCTCACTGATTTGGGGATCTTTAGCTTAAAAAGTGGTTTTAAGTTGTTTCTTCTTACAGAGCTGTATTTATAGAAATGTGTCTATTGTTTCACAACTTTCTATTGCTTTATCTTTAATTAGATTGAAGAGGCTTTTGTTTTGATTTTTTTTTTGATTTGCACATTGTATATAAAATATCTACACTGTAACTGCTTTATTTTTGAGGCTGTTTTATGTTATGTTATATAGCAATCTTTTTAAATGACTGGCAATGCCACATACAAAACTGGAAGGAAACTAAAGATCTGATACTGTGATGGTTTGGTTTCTTATGACATTGCTTTAAAAATGTTATAATTCAAATTAGCTATTTTCTTGATATTTGATTTATGAATGATGAAACTACAGCAAAATAATGTCTTTAATTGGTAAACAAAGCTATGGCCTCCTGTGAAGCAAGTATGATTTCAGTGAGACATACTTCTTTTAATTTGGATAGCAATAATTTTGTGCAAGCTGTCAGACTGACTTAGCAGCATAACTTATAACTGAATAGCCTGTGCTGAGAACTGCCCTCGAGGTGAAGTATTGCTAATCAAGCAATAAAATATTTGTTTAATTTTGTGATGAAGCTAAATAATTTATAAATCTAACATCTCTCTGTGACATGTATCTTTTGTGACTATGTAGAGCATAATGACACTAAGTTTAGGACAGTTTTCAATTATAATATCTTGACTTAATGACTGCTACGACCAGATGACATCCAGTAATACCATGACATCAGGTCTAACTAAATGTTTCTCAGGATTTGTAAACTGTCCACTCTGCTCCAGGCTAATAAAACTGATACAAAAAAAATGCTAGCTTTCCTGATTTGTATTTTTTAATTCCTTTTTCAATTTTATTTTAAAATTAATTTCATGCAAAAAATCCTATTAGTAACATTTCACTTTTGTTGAAAAGATATTTTATTTCATCCATTCCCCATTTTGGAAGCTTGAACTCAATATTCACCACAGCAATGCTACCAGGAACACCACAAAAAAAATTATTTCCTCCCTGAGCTGGAGGAGTAGCTTGCTATAAATGACTGCTATCTCATTGCTGTTTATGCAATTAGAGAGCAATCATTAACATGAAAGAAGGTTTCTATTTCCTGTTCTGAACTGTGATACAGGGGCTATTAACAATTACTGGCATAAAAGGTGCCCCTACAGGCAGCTCTCCAGATGTTCTCCGTTTTGAAGCTACCAGCTTCATGCCAGTCTGCCTGACCTCATGTTTCTTTCTTTGCTAAGAGCTGGCTGGACTAAGGAAGTGATTTGCAATGCAAGATAATAACTTTATTCAATCTACTAACTTCTGAAAAATGTTCTATATTCATCTGTGCCAGTGAATGACACATTGTTTCTATTAACTATATTTTTTGCACATATTCATCTCTTTCATATAGGATTCCTATAAAGCTGCTGAAACTTCAAATGATGGAAGTTTTGCTGGAACAGAAACCAGTTATTAAAAATGGGAAGGATACCACCGCAGTCACTCTCAGTGAGAGCTGTAATACCCCTCTCTGGGTACCCTCCATGTCAGGTATCGAAGAGCAGAGCCAATCTAGTAACAAAACAGTTTAGAAAGGATTCACAGTATAAGAGAAATGGGACTAATTAGGCAAGGAGCCATTGATCGTTGTGAGGTTTTTGCAGGAGCAGAGGAAGGTGGCTAGCATCCAAGTCCTACATTTCCTGGAATACAAAGGAAAAAAGCAGTATCTAAAATGGTAATGTTTGGATGCAGATTGAAAGATTGCCATGCTGTGAGTATGTTATAGAGAACAAAAATAAAAAAGACAGCTGACACAGAAACTGTGAAGTAAAAAAATAATTGATTTTTAAAATTTTGTTTGTAGAGTGAAACAGGAGTGTTTGGTGACACTCAAGATTCTGCATGTGCTTAGGAATGAGGCTATGGAGGCATGGAGTAAGTCTGGCAAGAGGCATCTTTGTCAAAGACTTCCCAAAGCGCTTCAGTGCAACCAGGAGTATGAACTGTAGTTCATTAATTAGTTTTCACTCTTAGTTTCTCTTTCTAAGGATGTGACCTTAAAGACACTTGAAGACCAGGATAGTTTCCTTTTGACTTAGCAGACTGGCTCAGGCTCTAAGTCTCAAGACCATTCTGCCTAAGTGCAAAGTATCCTAATGCAGACTCATAACTGAAGGACCACAGTCATCCCAGATTGCCTTTTATTGTCAATGGATACCTGCCTACATACACTGAGATTGTAGGTAGGATAGATTGCTTTCTGGAGTTGTTTCTCCCTCTGTTGACTTCAAGAACTCGGGGAGAGTAGGCTCCTAATTAGGTACCACAGGTGTCAAAAGCTAAATTGGTTGAAATTTGGTCTAATTGCACAGACAAAACTGTTATTTGTTTAAAATGTTATATAGAACAAAACATGAATTCAAAATGAGAAGTAAATATTTATCTAAAGTAAAATTTAAAAATTACTTACCATTTCATTGATGGGTACAATATCACTAATCTGAATAGGAATTCCCAGAGCTTAGTAAGTCTAATACATAGTTTAACAGAATTAATGTTTTTTGTATTGTCCTATACATCAAGAAAAACATATATGATGACTAAATCAGTATTTGTTTGTTTAGAGAAGATAAAGCACATATATTTGAGATCAAATCAGTCCCTTCTTTGGAAGAGTGTAAAGTTTTCTTGAGATGATTCCAAGTATTGACTTAGCCTCACATTACTACTATGCTGACATCTCTGCCTTTATGTTCCATCCTCTAAACCTGTAATAAATACATTTTAAAAAATCTTTTTTCCACAGAAGTAAGGGTCTTTTTTTTAGGTTAATAGTGACTATACTACCTCTATGGTTGACTTCAGAATTTAAAACAAATGGTACCTATGGTGCACTTCCCCCCACAGTATGTCTTAATCCCTGACCAGTGAGAGGTCATTTTTTAATGTCCAGAGCAATCCATTTCTCCACATAGAAGGACACCAAACACTTGCACGGCAGAGTGACCTGAGCCTATTTTAGCAAACTCCCAGAAAGATGGCTTTTTGTCTTGGGAAAATTATCAAGCCTTCCACTTCTTCTGTCTGGCATAAAGCACAAAAAGCAGCTAGATTTAGACAAAAAAAAAAAAAAAAAAAATCTATGAAAGCAAGGAAACTGCAAGCTATGACTATAGGTATTTGGGCTGACAGCATGTTTGACCTAAGCATTATTTTTCATATTTGCAAGATAGAATCAAACATTTTCCTTTGTGAGACACAATCTCACAACCAAGTTCTTCAATAGACTTACATTCTAGAAATTCTTATATTGGAATTTTGCTACTTAAAAGGTCTCAGGAATGTTTCTGTCATAAAAAACAACAACAACAACAAAAGAAAACACAAACCCCACATCCTAAACCAAACAAACCTAAAACCAAAATACCATCTGCAGCGGTCTTTTCTCAAAAGGAAATAAAACTATCTTAATACTACAGGAATTAAAAAGTGGGGATACACATCTACTCTGTCTGTAAAGAAGACTTGCAGTTTCAAACATTTAAAATATTAAAAATAAATCATTAATATAAACTTCTGCATCATAGCTTGTATCTTATTTAATCCTCAGAGAGTTCTTTCTGTCTCATGACTTTGGAATGAATTAAGAAACAGCTCATCTTAGAGCCAATTGTGCATTCCCCTTAGTACCATTTTCCTCTTTTCCTACAATTACTAGGATTCATTTTCTTCCCTTAAAAATAGGATTTTTGTCTCATTTGAGTCCCCGCTATTTAATTCCTACTTGAAGTCATAATCCTCCCTGTCACATCAGACCAATCTCTTTGTAGCCAATTCTGATTTCATGGGCAGCATTTTGACTTAAGAAAAACTGATTATTTAGGTACACCTTATGTAGCAGGATTTAGTTCTTCTGAAACATACAAAGTAAGGAATACTTCAGCCAGATAATTTTAATGAACTAGACATAAGGTACAAGCTGTTGAAGTTTGAGTTCCTGCCTATCACTTCTCAGTAACATATTAATTAAGGAGTCAATAGAGTGTACTCTTTTCCTTCCAAGACCCTGCTTTGGAGATGCGTCTCTGATATACAGGCTGTGCACAAAAATTTAAGGTGAGGTGATCATTTTTCCAGTCAATGGTGTCAGAAAAGTCTCTAAACCTCAACTGGTTTCAAACCTCTGACTTAAAACAGACTAAATGTTGTAATGGCATGTGGTACCCAAAATTGTCCAAATATATAGGGTTTGTTTGGGGTGGTTTTTTTGATGAAACGTGTAAATTTCTGAAACAACTTTAAGACTGCAACAGGAAACCAGGTGTTTCTTTAATGGAACCCATTCTCATGGGTTCTCTCTATGGATGGAAAATCCTTTATTGCAAGACTTCTATTCGGGAAAAACTGCAAAGAAAAAAATAAACTTAAAGCAGCAACTGATTTTTGTAAATCTAGGCATGTGAAAAAAATAAGAGCAGTTATTGATTACAAAAAGAATCTATGGCTGACAAGGAAGCCTCTTGATTTTCAGGAAAGGAAGTCCTGTATGTTTTTCTCAGTGTTGAGCTGACAGGATCATAAATTGGGTTTTATTAATTCTACAGGAATGTCCTTCTGTAGCACCAAACAAACCTCCCATTTCATATGGGAGAAGAATATCCATATCATTGAAAGATCAATACCTATAGTTGACCAATTGATTTCAATTTCGTGGATTGATTTATAGGCTATCATGTACTGAGTATTTGAACTAGAAAATAAATAACAAAGCAACAAACAACTTCAGTAAATAGACAGAAAGAATCTTTTATTTAATGTGGTATTTTATTTCATGAGACTTGATATATGTCCTATTGGTCATCATCACAAGTTTTCCGATATTAGAGTTTGAACTCAAACATTTTTAAGCTGAGCATATTATTAAAATACAGAAAATAGTTAACTCTCAAGCTTCAGTGTGTATTTGGTTTATTTTTGCTTTGGGTTTCTTTGGCATATATCTCAAATAGCTCATCACAGCGGAAGATTTGGTCGTAAGAACTTCACATATAAAGGAACCTATTTATTCCGTGATTCTTTTCGAAACCTCTTACTACCAAACGGAAACACAGGCAAATTAGAACGCGGGATACCTTCTGGTATCTTCTTGCAAGGTCTATGAAGACATAGAGCGGTTTCAGAATCTTGATTGAAAAATATAGACCGTACCCTCTGTTTATCGGCACTATCAGAGCGGCACGCAGAGCTCGGGAATTCACGTGCCCGCCTAGCCCGGAGATCCGGCGGCGCCCGAGCTCGGCAGCGGCCGGGGGCGGCGGCGCGGCCGGGCAGAGCTTTGAATAGGGAAGTTTTGCGGGGGGCTCCGCTCGCAGAGTCCGCGCCGTGTTTGCAAATATTGGGGCCGCTCCTGCGCCAGGTCCGCCGGCCGCGGGAGGGGGGACAGCCGCGCACCCGCCCCGGGAGACGTCCTGCCCTGCTGTGCGATTAAACTTTGCATGAAACTTTGGGTCTTTTTTCCTCCCCGAGCTCCTCAAGGAATTAATATATATCTCTATATATACAATTTTTTCTTCTTTTTTTCATCTCTGGAGGAAGGGGGGGGGGACTTGGAAACTGAGAGCAGAGGTTAACACCCCCCCGCACACACCCCGCAACCCCTGCACATAAAGGAGGCATCTGTATTTTTGGTAACCAGCACTGACTTTGTTGTTGCAACTTGAGACATGGATGTTCTCCCAATGTGCAGCATCTTCCAGGAACTCCAGATTGTGCACGACACGGGTTACTTCTCAGCCTTGCCGTCCCTGGAGGAATATTGGCAACAGGTAAACGAGGATGTCGATGTTGTTGTTGTTGTCGGGGATTTTTTTTTAAACCGGTTTAAAGGATAAGCGGATTTGAGAAAGAAAAAGGAAAAAAAAGGCAAAAAAAAAAAAAAAAAAAACCAAAAAAAAAAAAAAAAACCAAAAAACAAGCCCAAGTGTCAGCGAGGAGTTTGGGGAGAATTCAGCACAAATGTGTAGCGATGTTTTGAAGCAGGTGTTTCGGCTTTGAGCAGACGGCTGTCTGGGGGGAACAGTCCCGAGGCGGATGGAAGGAGCTGCGCATCCCCGTCTCTCCTTGTTTACCGCGGGCGCTGCCGGGGGCTGTCAGCGCCCGCGGCCGCTCCGCTCCGCGCGGAGCCGCCGCTCGCTCCACACCGAGTCCTGGCAAAAGTTTTGTGCTTGTACCAGGTCCAGACTCCACAGCTGGGTCTTGTCATCCGAGCTCCCTGCCTTGGCCAAGGGTTGCTTTGCGCCCTGTGCTGTGGGTTTATGCTTTTTTTTTTTTTTTTTTTCTGGTGTGTTTTTGTTTTAATTTTTTTTTTTCTGCAAATGTATACTATTGTTGTTTTTGTTCCTGGCGAAGACGGGGAAAAAGCCCTCCAGGAGTGTCGGTACACACGTCTGTGTGTGTGCATGTGTATGTACATGTACAGAGCGTGGCCGTTCCCAGCGCAGGGAGCTTTGTCGAGCCCGTGAGTTGTCAGTCATATGACAGCGGTCCCCTTGTGCTAATTGCCGTGGCCGGGAAGGGAGAAGAACGGAGCCTTCTTCCCTTTAATGGACATATTTTTTTGGCCTTTTTTTCTTTTTTCTTTTTTTTTTCCTCTCTCTTTACTGTGATGCGAGCAGCGGGCTGGCAGGGTCTGACAGCCCCGCGGGGCTCGGGGGAGCGGGGCCGCCGCTCCGCTCGCTGCCCGGCGGGGGCTGCTCAGCTCGGTCACCGGATCAGGTACCTGCTGGCTTTGCAGAAGGACGAAGGAGCCTTTCCCAGAGGTTGAAATGCAAAGTGTTACAACCTTCACATGCCTGCTAATTGTATGCAATGACTTTTTTTTTTTTTTTCCCCTCTCCCTCCCCCCTCTCCCCTTTCAGAGCGGCAGCTCCATAGTACGTGATTGAAATGGAGCTAAGTAGTTTCCTTCAGGCATTCGGGCTCCTGGCGAAGCGCCAGCCCTCGTTCCCAGTAGCCTTCAGAGGCATTTAAACTCGGAGAGCTTCACTCTGCTTCCCATTACTAATCTACCTAATGAGGAATTTAAATTAGCCAGGAATATGAAAGTTTAACAAGATCTTAATAAATGCTTTTTTTGCTTGTTTTCACGGAAAATCAAAGCACTATTGTGCTGTCCCTGTAGAAACCCTTCTTGTTTTTAACAGCGTTGCAACCCAGTTCCCTAATTATAGGCAAATACATAAATACCGTGTGCAACAGTGGGTTTGGTTTGGGGCTTGTTTGTGGTTCTGATTTTTCTGTCCAGTTTTTGCCCACACTCCTAGCCTGACCAGAGCATGTGACCCAGTTTACTGGAGCAGTGCTGGGGGAGAAAGGAGGCTGCTCCCATGGCGGCTCTGCTCATGGGCAGATGGAAAGGGGCTGTGAGGGGAATGTGTGGCATTTGGGACCGGGTTTTGCTACCGGGTTTGGAAAATATGGTCTTGCTAAAATAAGTAGTGTTTGGTTTGGAAACTTGGTGTGTCCATTTTATGTGTAAAGCTTCCATATGGATAATTTCCTATAGTGGAAAGAATAATCCTGAAACATCAGCTTGTTGCCATAACAGTTCACATTCTTCTTTTTTTTTTTTTTTTTTTTTTTTTTTTTTTTTTTTTTTTTTTTTTTCTATTCTCTGAAAAATGGCTGGAAAGTCAGCAGGATGAAATGAAATTGAAACCCACGGTTTCACCCGTTTAGGGTGGTTTTGTTTTTTGTTTTGTTTTCTTCCATGGAGTCGAGGGGAATGTGGTTGGGGGGAAGTTGTCCATGTACTGTTACATGTACATTTGCAGAGTACTTTCTTGGCAGATGGTCATGGTTTTAAAAGGAAGTCTCCTTTGGCATTGCGTGAAAGAAAGAAAGAGATGACTCATACAGTTGCACTCTTGGCCAGTAGATAAAGTTCTTGTTCATTGTGGGACTCCCAGCAGGACCTCAGAGTAATTTCCCATTTCACATCCTATAGAACAGGACATTTCTATTCTGGAACTTTTTTCCTCCCCTTTCCTCTGTTGTTGAAGTTCTCCATGTTCCTCTGAACACGCATGGGAGCAGTTTGAGTTATGTGGTGTGCATGCCAGTGCGCTTGGAAATGACATTCTTTGAAAGTCGAGTGTGCTGTGTTCTCATGCACAGGAAATGGGAGGATGTCTGCTGCTCCACTGATGTCCCCAGAAGACAGGCCAGCAGCTCCGCAGCCATGCTGAAATGTGGCTTTGTTTTCTGACACAGGGTTTGGGTTTTAACTGGGTGTCAGAGCACATTGTATTCACTTGGGTCTTTTCAGCCTCGTGTTTGTGTGAGAGAGACACAAAACAACTTGAAATCAGTCAAGGTGCGAGAGTGAAGTGTAGTTTTATCTTGTAGTTCTCTATGGTATTTTTCAACATCAGTCTGCTGAAAACACAGATTTTATGATGAGAGTGATGATAATTTAACTGAGTCATTAGAATGCTGTTTTGGATACCAAAGCTGACTTGCACCTTCAGCTGTGTGTTTGAACTCCTGCCCAGGTCTCAAAAACTGATTTCTTTTCATCGTAACAGTCACCTAGTCACGGCTTGAGGAGCCTTTAATTTGTTTTGAACCTAGAAACCTCAAATCGAATGTGCTACATTCCTGCATGCTTTTTGAAGTGTAAAATAATTTGGTTTATTTTTAAGCAGGCCTGTAACTTCTCTTTTTTTCTTCCTTCTCTTTCACCTAGACATGTTTGGAGCTGGAAAGGTATCTTCAGAGTGAACCCTGTTATGTTTCTGCATCTGAAATCAAATTTGATAGCCAAGAGGATCTCTGGACCAAAATTATTCTGGCACGTGAGAAAAAGGAGGAATCTGAACTGAAGAACACATGTGTCCCAAAAGAGGACAATCTTGCTAGTCAGAACTTAGAGACCAACAGTTTGAATTCTGACGTGAGCAGCGAATCTTCAGACAGCTCTGAGGAGCTCTCGCCCACGACAAAGTTTACCTCTGACCCTATAAGTGATGTTTTAGCCAGTTCAGGAAACTTGAGTTCATCTGTCACTTCCACTCCCCCTTCGTCTCCTGAGCTGAGCAAGGAACCTTCTTCCCAGATATGGAATTGTACGCCGGGTGAGTTGCATTCACCAGGGAAAATCCGTACCGGTACCACTGGAAAGACTGCAGAGAAAGGTACACCCTCCAATGGTGACACCTCCCCAGACGGCAGAAGGCGTGTTCACAGGTGTCATTTTAACGGTTGCAGGAAAGTTTACACCAAAAGTTCACATCTGAAAGCACATCAGCGCACTCATACAGGTTAGTAACCCTATGCTTATTAAGAGCTGGCAACCACTGTAGGGAATACCCCTTGGTGGTGGTGGTGTCACAGGTTACTCAATCACTGGGTGGCAGCCCAGGTTTGGAGAGATGATGTAATAGCAGCAGAGGCTTACCAGCACAGATGACATCACTTGCTCATTGTCTTCATGAGCTGGGGCACTTGCTGGTGGATTAGGCTGCTGTCATGGCAAATAGGAGCCACTCATCTAAGCAGGCAGTAGTTGGGAAGCTGCAGCAGCACACAGTCTTCAGGAGAAAATGTCCAGCCAAAATCAGTGCCAGGCCTTTCTTGATGATTATTTTGAAAGCAAAAGTGACCTATGACTTTTTTGCTGAATGAAAAGGAATGTATATTCAAAAAACAGTCAGATCGCTAAATACTGTAAGAGCTTGTTTTTATGCTTCAGTCCACATCGGGTCTATTTTATCAGACATACCAAGGCCTTGATTGTATTAAGTATAGCTATATTTAACTCATTTAACACTTATGCATGCCATTGTTATCAGCAAAAAATCTTGAAAGCCACAGTATTGTTGTCCTTCTGACATATCTGCCCAATTGGACCTAAAAATGTACAATCTACTGTATAATTTGATCCCAAATTACTGAGCAACAGCATTTTTTTGTTATGAAACATGAACTAAAAATAACAATCCTGTGTGTTATTGGGAAAGAAAGTGAGGAAGATAGACTCTTCAGGGCTTTTATAAATATTTTATGGTTGAAGTAGCCTGCTGATGTGCTTGTTTGAGCATTATTATTTGACATCTCTTTATGACAGCAGTTAGATGTGTAGAGCCTTGGCTCAATAGTCATGGCTTAATGTGAGGAACTGGCATGGTGTTCTTGGTGTACCAATCCAAACACTTATATGGATGGTTGGCTTTTTTTTTTTTTTCTCCCTTAAGATGTGGGAAAGAGAATTCAAGGAAAAAATTCTATTTTGACTCAGGAACTCAGCATTTTGTGGCTTTTATGGGAAGTCTGAGCAAGCTTGGATGCTCCCATTGTCGTGCAGAAGTTAGATAAAACAGGATTATTTCAAGAGAAAAATAAAAACAATTTCCTCTGAAAACGTGGTTGTTGAGCAGACATAAATAGCTGTCAGGCTCAGAAGTATTGCAGAAATGGTGTTCTGGTGCTGTCTGGTTGAGAATGTTCCTGTGAATGGAAGTGGTATTTCTTGAATGCTGAAATAGCAGTGTTCAAAGTGGTCTGGTGGCTTTTCCAAGAATAAGTGGCTCAGCAGAAAAGAGGTTGCATGTTATGCAGATGAGTGAGTGACAGAGGACTTTGATGCAATACAGTAGCCTAATTGCATTTTGGAGCCTAGCTGTGCTGTCTTTAATCACCTTTATGAGGTGAATGGTACCTGTTTGGGAGTAAGCCTGCCATTATGGATGAACAGGAATGGTAGAGGGCTGGATTCCTTTGTTTCCTGGGAGCCTGTTTAATCACTCTTTTTAAATTATTTTTTGTAAGAATGAGATTATTTGATGTGCTGTTGCAGCAAGATAAATAGGAATCATGTGGATTGGTTTTGTGAGCCTCCTTTGCTTGTGTGTTCTGAAGCATTCAGATAGGTTAAATAAAATTGTCTGTCTTTGGAGGAGTGAAGGAGGTTTACATAGAAAATGATAGCTCCTGTCTTTGAATGAAGTCATGACTAACATGTAATCTGCTTTCTTTGTAGGGGAAAAGCCTTACAGATGTTCATGGGAAGGGTGTGAGTGGCGTTTTGCAAGAAGTGATGAATTAACCAGACACTTCAGAAAGCACACTGGTGCCAAGCCTTTTAAATGTAGTCACTGTGACAGGTATGTGATTGAAATGCACCCTTTTAAATAGTTATTTTTAATGCTTGTTGGAAAGCCAGTCTGGGCTGCTTTTTGCTTGTGTAGGAATTATTTGGGAACACAACCGTGTCTGGTCGTTTTAAGGAACTATTGCATATTCAGGCTAGAAGAACCCTTCCATTTTACTGATCATTGGGAAGTGGTTCGTAGCCTGATCTTGCAGATGAATGTTGGGAAGTCCGCAGTGTTACCACCCATCTGCAGAGCTCCTGGGTGCCCACAGACACCTTGAGCACTCCCATGTATCCCAGGCATGCCAAATCCCTCCTCCACCAGCTGTGTTTTGGAGCAGCAGAGCCAGGGGAGGTGCCTGAGCCCCGCGTGTCGCATGTTGCGTGCCGGCAGCCGCGGGCTAACGCGCAGCCTCGCTCTTGCCTTGCAGGTGTTTTTCCAGGTCTGACCACCTGGCCCTTCACATGAAGAGACACCTCTGAATGGGTCAAGAGGTGAATCCTGCGGGCTAAGAGGCGTCAAGGTTGAAGAGCCTTGAGCGGAGGGATGCGTGTTCCAGCCAAAGCATGCCATTTTGCACCCTACCCAGTTGCCTCCAGGACCTCACTTCCTTGAAGGTCTTTTGAGGGCTAATAAGTCATGTAAGAACGGCATAGCAACCACGGTGCGTGATGTTTGGGGTTTCCTGGACTCATACACTGGTATCTAACCTTCTGAGTGGCTCCTAAGCCTTTGCCGTGAGCATGTGCACTGAGAATGTTAATGATTGGGCGACTGTATGCGATGAGGATCTCTTGATGACTGTATGCTGAGGCACATTTTTTTTCTTGTGGTTGTTTTATAACTGTAAGAGAAAAAAAATAGTCTGAATGTCTTGTATGTGAGGATTATCTCATGAGATGGGACGACCACCAATCATTTCCAAGGGGTGGGGGGAGGGTGTCTGCACCTTTTTAGAGGGAAAACCTGAGAGGGGGAAAGGGGGGAATAAAAAGAGTCAGGATGACAGAATGGAAATGGGGAACCTCCCTGTTCCTGTGTGAGAGGAGCTTTAGGTGTCTGGTGCAGCTATTAAACGTGCAATGTGTCAAGTAGCTTGTTTTACTTGCTACAGAGCTCATTTGTAATCCATTGTATAAGCTGTGTATTTACAAATGTAACACAACTATAACTTTTCATTATAATACAAAGGTTATTGCATGGTTCTGGGGAACTATATGCTTTTCCATTCTTTAATCAGGACTGCAGTTTTGATTCCAGTTAAGAGCAGCTAAAATACAATTGGTCTAATGTTACATAATGTATGGAACATGAATAATTTTTTTGTTGGGTGGATAAAACCACTATTGGTTAGAAACTGATTTTTCTCATGCAGCTAATTTTTCTCTTATTTATGCCTTGAGGACTAACTTCTGGTTTTCTAGCTGTTAATGCACTGTTGACCTTAATAATGGTGCCTTATGCAAGTGACCTTCTCTTGCAGGGGGTCTTATACAGGGGTATGGGTGATGCATGCTTTATTAAGGCTCTCTTTTCACCTGGCATTGTACTGTATCAAATGTATAATATGAGGGGAAAAAAAGGTTACTTCCAGGGTCCTCCTTCACAAAGACAAATATAGAGAAAAGTCATTCATGTCAGTACAGTATTTGTTTAACTTAGACAATTTGACTGTGTTACAGTATAATGCATATGCCAATTGAATACCTGACCAGTTCTGCCACCTTGAGACTTTTTTTATATTGACCTTGCACAACAACTGTGTATATACACACCCCAACTGTACTTAATATGTCAAGTTTTCATACATATTAAAGATACAGAAGTATTAAAAGATGTATTTGCTTAAAAGGCACAAGTTTCACATCTATATATCTAGCTATCTGTTGGTCATACAGAAAGAAACTATATTACTTTTTTTTTAAAAGTGGGCAGAAAAATAATTGTGTATGTATATTTGTGTGTACAGTCTGTGTATGTGTGTATATATATAGATAATATATAAATATTTTTTTTAAAAGGAAAAGAATTAGAACACATAGCTAGAAAATGCCACAGCCCATCAAAATATTCCCTCTTCCCCCTTACCCCCCGCAATACGGTCATTAAGGAGACAAAGAAATGAAAGATACAGTTAATTAAAATCTAGCATTTTTAGAGGCTTTACCTTTAGCTTAATGGTATGCTAAAGGCTTTGTTGGCATTCAGTCCTTCTCAGACTGCTGACTGTGTTTTGTAGTTATTAGGTTGTCTGGAATAGCGTATCTGTGGCCATTTAAGAATGATATGAACCGAATATTGGCATGCTAAAAGAATATTAGCTGTGTGCAGAAGTGCACTTGGGTTTTGGCCTTCCAGCTTACTGGAGGACCTGTGAGTGAGCTAGTCGTTGTGGTGGTTGAGCTCTAATTTTACATAGTTCAGCTAAAATAAAGACTGTTTTTTCCTAGAGTAGGAATAGTCTGTCCAAAACCAGTTTTGTTTTGTTTTGTTTTTTTAAACCAGCTCACTACAGTCGATGCAATGAAACATGTGACCTGTTTCTTTTACTGTTAATTATCAGTCTTGCTTACTCTGCTAATATTTTGGTATATCTTCCTGGAAATGTATGTAGATAAGTGGTTTTAAAAAGTATATGCAAGTGATCTGGTTCTATGGAACACACAGGCTTAAATCATTCTCATTTCATTTTTGGTTTAAATTGCCTGAAAATGCACTTTTTTTTTTCTTCCCCCAAACAGACAAAATTTTCTAGAAAATGGATTTCTATTTACAATTGGGTTTTGTTGTATTTTTAACTCCTTGTTTGAATTGTCCGTGGCTTAGCCGTAATTCTTATAAACAAGAAATTAAAACAAACAAACAAAAAAACCAAACAAAAAAGCAAAAACAAACCAACCCCAAACAAAAAATACTTGCACTGGCTTGTCTCAATTGTGAAATACCATCAGACTTGTGTGGATGGGGTGGGGCTGTGTGCCATATGTCAAATGCCTGTAATTTTCTTAATAAGCAAGTACATTTTGTTCAGGTGATAACTGAGCCTCAATCAAGCTGAAAAATAAAAAAAATAAAACATTTTTGCTTGAAATTTAAGAAGAAAAAGTTTCTATTAGTGAAATTTCTTTTTTTTGTTTTTGAAGCACCCTGTTATCTAAAGAATCTCTTTGTAAGATTTTTGTAAAAATTTTGTTTTACAAGATTTTATTTGAAATTGTTTTTTGCAAGATTGTTATATTTCTGTATGAATGTATTTTTTATTGGAATAACATAAAAAGAAATTCTTATCAGCATCACGTGTCTCTGTTTCCATCTTTCTTCTCTCTAAGTCCTACACACCAAAAAGTGTCAAGTACTATTTTGCTGCTTTGTCTTGAGTCACATCTGGTCACAGGTGCAAACACCTTTGGGTCAGGTCATATTGTGGAAGACAAGCCCTGCTGGGAAAATAATCTTGGCAGTAGAAACTAGAAGTCCTTCCATATTTGAAAAGCTGCTCTTGACTCATCGTTTCCCTCAGCGGAATAAATAGTTAATGTGATTGTTACTGCAAGACTTCACCTTCATTTCAAATCGTTTGTTCTGGAGAGGTGAATGCACATGGGATGAGTTTGGCGTGTGGGAAAGGAGGTTCAGTGGGCATTCTAAGGGAAGGACAAAGCCAGAAAGGTGATGGCTGGGCTGGAGGCAGGCACCTGTCCTTGACATCTGCTGCAGAGTCTGGAGCTGCCTGGTCCAGGGGGAAGCAAGCCCAAAACCTCGAGGTGCAGCTGTGGGAAGGAGAGCTTGGAAGGGACTACATGAGATTTGCTGCTCCAGACACACATCTGGGGCTGCTATAGGGCTGACCTGACCCACATGCTGGTGGTGACCTTCAACCTGTTGAACACCAGCCTCTCTGAACCACATTCTTTCTGAGCAATGGCTCTTCAAAGCATGCCTGGCAAGCTCCCAGCTCATGAGCGATGCAGAACGTGTTTGGTGTTGCCTCGTGACTCCTGCTTCACTCATACTGGTGTTAAAAGTCCCTCAAGGATCGAGTAAAAACTGGCAAAATGGCAAAGTTGTATGCTGAGAAACTTTCACGTCTTTGAGCATGTGAATTCAGTTCATGTTAACATATCATGAACTTAGATGATTTGGAAATGGTCTAAAAGGATGCAAAAGAGCTGAAACAATAAATAAAGATTGAGGCAAAAGCAATGTGGAAAAGGGACCCTTGCCGCCTTCCCCGGTTAGCCCTGCAGTGAGCTAGTAAATAGACATAATGCCTGCATTAGGCATGGCAGAAATGGCAGTTTAGGCAAATTCATGATTGGCCATGGGAGGGGTACATTAATTTTACTGTGGGTGTATCTCATACAATGGAACACAGGTGTCTTATGGGAAATTTAGTTAAAGTTTCAACAGAAATAGAAGAGGCTACTGAGTTTTAGAATTGAGATATTTTACCTCCTCATGTGGAAAAGGAAATATTTTTAAAGAACTGAGCTTGACCTTGGAGATTCTCCACCCAAAATGTTCAATGGGTGTGTAATATAGAACAAGGATTGGCAAATTTTTTCCTGTTTATTCGGTGTGTGTCATCTTGGGCTGTGTCATACTCTAGCTTTAAAAAAAGAAAAAGCCTGAAAACTGCTTTATTAATGATGTTGTTGAGATCCTGCCTTTTATTTTTTTTTTTAATTCTCAGAGAGTTTGTACTGAATAACCAGCAGTGTGTGCAGGAAAAAAAATACTATTGACAGAGCTCTTGGGCAACAAGGAAACTACAAAACAGAAAGCAATAGTGCATTTCAACATAGACATCTACTGTAGGTTTGCTTAATTCTGGATTTTGAAATACAGAGCAGAGGGGAAGAGACATGAATTTGAGGGTGAAGAAGTCAGGTTGCTGAGGTATGGACATGGTTTAGTAGCCTCTGCAAGTTCCGACAGCTTCAGCTGAGGTTGGAAAGGTGAAAAGGAGGACAGAGCCTGTGAGCCAACATGTTAGCACAGAGGTTAGATATGGCATGTTTATGCAACCATCAAGATGAAACAGTTAAAATCCCAAAACAACCCATTTGGATGTTTGTTTTGGGGTTTTTTTAATCCTCTTGGGTGTGAAAAATCCAGGCATAGAAGTGGTCAGTGCAAGTAGGGTGTATCAGTTTACCAGCTTATTTGAACAACTGTCTTATAAATACAACATGACTTTGAAGTTCACAATAGACAAGTGATTGCTGTTTTATTAAATTGGATGTCCATATTGTTTAGAAGTTGACTCTCTGTCAACTCGCTGTCTCCCCTCTAAACCACATTACAATTTGAAATAAACTGAATCCAGAATTGTTGTGCCTGTTAAGGCATGTTGAAAAAAAAGCTGTATTTTATTCTTTCCTCTTTAGTTGTTCATGGTATCTCTGCCTTTGTGTCCAACTTTTACCTACTTCCATTCTTCTCAACTTCTCATTCCATTCTTCTCAACTACTTGGGTATTTATTCTTTATTTTCTTTAATTGCTCTGAAAGCTCTGAGGAATAAAAACGACCTCTGTAAATCACACAAATAGCAGCAGCAAAGCTAGAAACAAGGAGAAGGAAGAACACTATGGCAATTGTTTCAAAAAGTAGCTGAGTGTTCTTTATGCAGCAGGAAAAGTGTACGTGACCGTACATGTTTACACAACAGGGAGAGACAGAGTTTGATAAGAGGAAAGCTTCATGGTCCATCCATTGGAGGTCTCCTCAGCCTTGTCTGGAGAGTTCAGGTAGACAGAAACAATAAAGAGAGCTCTAACTGCACAAGATTGTGTAGGGGGACACAGGTAAAAAACGTTTCCCCTCCACTTTTTAAAGAATGTATTTAAAGAGGTATTTCCTCCTTGTTCCTCCATTTCTTCAGAAATTCCTTGGAGAAAAAATGGCTTAGATAGGAAATCTCTGCACTATTTATATCTCAAGCTTTTTGCAGATTTGTTTCCTCTGGTAGCACTGGTTTATAGACTCAACAACAATACCAGTACTCCAGTTCTTTATTTCTGGTGACAAGAGGTTACCAAGCAGCTCGTACTTCCACTGAAGTCTGCCTGCCTCATCAACTGGGATTGTGTAGCCAAGAGGCATTAACAGGTACTTCTGAAATAAAGCCTCTGACATGGCAAGAGGCTCTGCTGAGATTATACAGTCCAAAGCAGTGGTATCTTTGTATTTTTTCCCTTTAGCTCTTTTACCTCTACACTTGAGGTTTCATCCCTTATTCATGGTCCTTAGATATATGGCATTTATTTTTGATCAAACCTGTAGCAATACTGTCTCATAACCATTTGAGCTCTTACATTTAAGGGAGAATGAGCAGACAGAGTATTGCTTTTGCACACAGGTCTACAGAGGTTTAATCAGGCTAGGATTCATTGGAGCTACCCTGGGAAATAACGGTTTGCAGGTTCATGCATTAATATTGCGAGGCCTTGGTCAAAAGCTCATTTAAGTCAAGGAGAAATTCCTCACTGAGTTCGACTTGCTCCAGACAGAGTCATTTTTTCATAGAACTGAACCTGAGGAGAAAGTACATTTAAAACCCATTCAGAACCAAATTTTCATTCAATGACATTTATGACTGTATTTTGTCCATTTCCTGTTGAACATTTGGTAGCTGGAGTTCACAAGTACAAGCATTGCAAAGATGATTTTTTTTAAAACAGAAATGTGATTTTTTCCCTCCTGAAATTTATTTTTGATTGCAGACTGATGATAAACCCTGTAATTTGTTCTGCAGTTTCACTTACACAACAGCTACATAATAATTTTGTAAGTTATAGCAGTGACTGTTTTGTACTGCAGTGGTTTCAATCAAAATGCTTCATGAAGTATTAGCTGAGAAATTATTAACTGGAGAAATTAACAGGACTTGCAAGATATCACAGCAACAAAGGTAGCCTTATGGCTTTAAGAAAAATTGCTGCATCAGATACGAGCCAGCACATTTTGTTAAAATGGAGAGAATCTATCCAGAATTTGTAATCGAGGCTGCAGATTGGTCGTGTTCTTGAAGTATAGGTTTATAATTTGTCACAGGAAAATAACTCCATAAAGCAAAACTGCTAAGGTGTTTTAAGATGATCTATTACATGGAGGTGTCTAGTACAGCCATTTTGGATCAGTTCATGATAGGAAACAGATGGTATATATGTTTATGTTTAACATTTAAGGAGGTATAGAAAGCAATTGGGAGGTGATGTATTTTGTTAATGGGCGAGTAAAGCCTCATATGTACAGTTAAAATAGAATGTAAAAAACAAGCAACATTTTTTCAGCACAAATGAGGCAATGCAACAACAGCTTAAGTAGATTTGACTTGTTTCACTTTAAATAATTTTAATGAGAAATTCTCTAAATGTTTTTGAGCAGAGATAGAAAGTAATCTGGTAACCACATGTCTCAATGTATGCCAAGCTGTTCTTTAACAGCACTTTCTTTCAATACAATATAAATTTAGCTGGAATTAGCATTGCTGAATATTAGTCCCTCAGTGCCTCACTTGCTAAACCTCCATATTCTTTTTATTGCCTCTGTGCATTTCAGAAGTAGAGTGTGTGGTCAGGTCTGGACAAAGGCAAATTATCTAATGGGGCTGGGGAAGGCCATGTATTGGTGAATTCTATAGCAAATCACTCGGTAATAATTCAGGAAGGTTGCATATCTGCACTGGATACAGTAATATATTTTTCTTGTAATGTGCTACCTCTTGGATTTGATACTGAATATATCAAAAATCTAGTTATGCATGCAAAGCTGTATTTTTCTGAGTTTTATATACTTCACCTTACACATGCAGTAGTATGTTTTTTCATTTATAAGATTTATCTTCAAGCATTCACTGATATGACTAATGCTCATTTCCAAGCTCTGCTAGGCAAGTTACTCAGTCTTCTGGGGTTTACTTTATTTGTTTTTGCTAAGTATGAAGAGGACATTGAGGGCAACTGGATTTTAGTAGATCCTCACTGTAATTAATTATTCATCAGCAGTAGAAGTATTAGCAGCAGCAGTCAGACATGCAGAGGAGGCTGAGATCTGGCTGTTGTGAACCTACAGGGAGAGAGACTCTTCCATCCAGGTTCTGCCTAATTAGGCCACGACACATTTGGAATTACCCACATCCAAAGAGTGAGAAAGTAGCTTTACAACTGTTCTGATGATCTCAGCATTTTTCCTTTTTCTGGTCAGACAGATAGCCCTGGTGATATTATAATATCCATATTATAATTCCATTTAGTCCGCCTGTCTGTCACAGATGGATTAATTCTGGATTCATTCTCACTAGGATGGGAACTCCCTATGCAGAACATGGGGTTTCAATGCATTTTAGTGGGCATTTTTAGGTAGGACCTTGTAATGTGCATGCCTATGTCACATCATTGGGTAATTTGTTATATCATAATTTTTTCTATTTCTAACCACTTCCTTCTGGCAATAAATTTGGTACGTTCTACATGAAATGATTTGGACCTTCTGACATTTCTTCTTAATTTGAAAAAAAATATCGTTCAGAATTAATCTTTTGTCCCATAGATAGAAAAGAGTAAATAAGAGATGTAATAATGTTATAGTATTAATGGGATTTGAGCCTTGGTAGGAAATAGATGCATTATTCATAAGGATTGATGGTCTTTAGTGTCCCAACAGCCCCTTGTGGGGCTTTGGAGGCATTAGACTGGTCACTGGAGAGAAGGTTGCTCTAATGCTCAATAAGCTAGACTAAAAATATCGCTAGAATTATAAAGCAAAAAACTAATCAAATCCTAAATATAAATGCGGTGATACAAATCCATCCCCTAGTTATCTCCAGAAACCACCCTGCCTCAAAGGGTTGTCAGTGACTTGTCCCTTATTATCTTTAATCAAGCAGAAGAGAGAGGCACTGAACGCCACAGTGGGTCTGTATAACAAGGCGCTGCAGGTGAAATCCATAGTCTGTGCTTCCTGCTATCCCTGTGCTGCCGGCCGGCCCCAGCTCCACCAGCCAGGGAAAGGGCAGCGACGAGACAAAGGGATGCAGTGTTTGCACAGTGCCTCTGAAGTCCTCTGTAGCTTTTCCTAATTTCCATCCCCAAAGTCCAGACCGCAGATGCTTCACCAGGCAAAACCAGCCTGGATGACTGTAGGTAAAAATTATGTGGTAACACGCAACAAAGAAGCTGACTAAAGGAGATTTCTGCAATAAGGTTTCCAGCACTTACACAGATGGGATCTACCCAGACTCTGGTCTCTGTGCTCTGTGACAGGACATTATTTATCTTAATTATAATGGATAACTTTAAAACAAAGAGAGAAAAAAAAGTGTGTATTCTCTCATGTATTCAAGCAGATTAGGCATTACAGTTAGAATATTTGTCAGAGAAGCTAAAACTGCTAGCTGCCAAACAAATATAACCATGTAATTCAATACTAACAAATATCTTTTTCATTAGACATTAAATATCTTGGGATAATGATGAGGTCATAAAAGACTCATGTGTTTGGCCAGGAGAGAGAAGAATATTAATAAAAGAAGAGCTGTGGGATACAGCTCCTTTTGGCACAAAGGGCAGCACCCAAAGTCTGCTCAAGAAGCTCATTGTGAAGCAGATTTAAGCCTCCATTCTGAAGTGAGGTCTGTGCTCACACTCTTCTGACCCTCACCTGCCATCCCGAGACACCCAAACCATACAGGACTGCATTGGAGCCCCCAAAGGACAGGGGCCATCTCTGGTAGGGGACACGATGTCTCAGAAGGAAGATGTCCTCAGCCAAGGTCTGGGGTGTACCAGGACCCTGAAGGTGATTAACTGAAGTGAGGAGAGTGAGTCCAACTTCAGGAAGAATGTAGATCTTTGTGTACTGGTGTTTGAAAACACATGTTAGAGCATGGGTGCTAGGACAAAACCTTCAGCCTTCATCCGGTAACACTTGGCTTTTGTCAGTGTTTGGTAAGAGGTGCTCAGCTTTATTCCTGCCCAGGTACCCCTTACCAGAAAAGGAAGCAGAATCCCCATACACTTTGCTGTGTCCTTTAGACTCATGACATGTAAGTTTGAGCTTACATTTTAAATTTAAAATTAAGTTCCTAATATGAACACATTAACAAAGAAAAATAATGACAGATTATTAGGACCCCAAGAATTTTGTAGTTTTTATTAAAATTTATATGTATATGCACATGCAAGCATAAATGGAAACAGATTTTCTTGTCTAGGATTTTTATTTTCTATATAATATCACATTCCAATAGAAGAGTGTCCTTAAAAGGTCATCTGTGGGATTGATAATAATATTTCAGACTTAACCTGAGGTGTAAGGTGAAACCAGCCAAAAACACTAAACAAAATCAAGCTGTCTGGGCTAGTGAAACAGATGAAAAAAACCCAAAAACCAAAAAACACCACCAGAAACAATTAAAGACAAAAAAATAAGGCCAACTTTTAAGGTGGTTTAGTTTTGTTTTCTTTTTTTTTTAATCTAACAGTTTGTGGGAATATAAGAAAGTAAATACATCAACATTGAAGTTGTTGATGGTTATTTTCAATGAATCATAGATCCATGTTTCCACAAGTTAGGGACAAGGTGTTTAACAAATATAAATTGCTAAGTGAAATATTGCCTTAAATGTCTGAAAATTATGCTTTACTGAGATTTTGTTTGGTTTTTACAAATTTAAACTCTGTATTTTGGATCCAGCAGAGTGCATTTGGAATACATTTGCATGATATTTTTTACAATAGAAGTTAGAAACTTCTGTTTTTAAAATGAAAGTTATGAAAGTAAAGAAGAAAAAAAGCAAGTTACTCAAGGTCGTACAATGAAATGGTGTGAATTGGTCATGCTGAGGCAACTGTGTGCAAATGAAATCATTTGCTAGAGTAGATAGGTATTTTCCTTGATTTCATGGGCCAGAAGGGATGATACATGCCTTTCAGGCTGACAGTGTCTGAGAAAAAAAGATGTTAAAGCAAAACCACCCCCAAAATCTGGCAACATGGTCCCTCTTCACCTGAAGTCCAGAGAAGCAGCTGAGTCTTAGAAGTGCCTAAGGAGTGTCATTAGATATTCCTCTGTGGGAAGCCCACGTGAGCATTGCTCTGTAGTGATTCTTTTTTCCTTTGTGTGGTTCAACCTCACATTTTTATCTCATTATTCTTAGCAGTGGTAAGTAACTATGACAGGAAGACAGAGTGGAAAATTAAGGCTTGTTAAGACTATTATACACCAAAAGGATCATGTCACAAATGAGATTTCAGTCTGCCCAGTTTGGGATATAATTAAGTTATCATGTTCAAGGTGGATGGGTTTGAGACAATAAAAGGGCAGTGAGGTTGTTCAGTTTCAAAGAGGTGAATCTTTTTATGCTAAGGAGTTATGTGGATGTGATTCTTGGAGTGGTGAGGGCCACCATCTCTCTCCCAGCTGTTGAACAGGGTCTTCTTCTCCTGGAAAGGGAGAGAAGCTCCAGGGATACCATCATCCTTCAGGATGATCTCCTTGCTAAGAAAATGCTATTTGATTGTGTCTCATTTCTGTGGGCATATCACCAGTGTGCATTCTCCTCTGGCTTTGCTCTATAGGAACCCCTCAAGAATAAGAACAATTAACTTAGCACCCTGTGGAAGAGTGATATGTGCTGAAAATTTCACTGTCACATAATTCACTTTTGAGGAAAGTGTATTTTAGGCGGTGAATAATAAGCATATGCCAATACTATGGACCCAGCTAGGAAGTGTCAACAAAACAGCAACAGGAAAACAGTGAGGCTTTTCTTGGTTTTGAGAGAATACAATGAGTCTAATGTTGCTGCTTTCTCATTTTTTTCCAATGTTATCAGCATGGAAGGCTGGGCAGGACTTAGCTGAATCACTGCTCAGAAGTCAAAATGTGAGTGAGTCAAGCAGTGTACGGGCTACAGACTGACATGTGTGTTTAGTGGCAGTAAGGTTTGTCATGCAATTCTTGAGGGCATAATGGATGAGGGCTTTTTGCCTGCAAGTAGCCACCATAATTATATGAATCATTCAGGGAAATTATATTGCAAGATATCATATCATAAAGCTGCAGAGTTTTCCACTGAAAACAGCAGCTTAGAAGAGCGTCAGAAGTGTGTTAACAGAGACGGTGCCGTGCTGGGCTATCTATTATTACACTCACACAAAGGGATCGAGCTGGCATGGGGGAGGGAATGCTGGAGGAAGGAAAGACAGAGAAGATGGATTGTGAAGAGTGACAAATAATACTTTTAAACATTATACTCTTCATTTCCAAATTCAAGGTTAACACGCAAAGTGTATGTTTGGGGTTTTTTTCCCCCTGCTTATCTTTCTTCCTCCCTCTTCCTTTCTTAACTCCTCAGATAGAGTAGGACAAATCTGTCCTCAGGGTTTTGCCCTACTGTCTTTCACCTTTTTCAGTCTGCCACTTCTTCAAAAGGAAATGCTGTCTATTTGTGATTTCAAGCTGTGCAACTAGTGAAATATTAGCCAAGACCTAAGTTCTTACTCTGGCAAAATAATTTTGCTTTCAATAAAATCTTGGGGCGAGGGGGTGGGGATGTGATGGTGGGGAGCAGGGGGGAGTTGGCAGGACACAGATACGACCAGCAATAACAATCAATTAGCAGCACTCTATTAAAAACATCAAAGAGCCTTACTATCTACATAGGAAAATTCTTCCTTACCTCCCCTTTGCCATGTAAGAATATTATGGAATTGGGGTCCTTTGGGATATGAAGGTAGAAGCGCAGTGTGGAAGACAGCTCCATCCTCATCCTCAGGACAGGGAAGAATGGTGACCCTGAAAGCATTTGTTGGTGGTCACACTGCTACAGGGGAGCACTGGACAGGAGGACAAGCCCTGGGCATGGGGCTGTGCTGCTGCAGCTGGGCAGGCTGGGAAGCTGTCCCTCGGCCAGGGCAGCAGGGGGTGACCCCAGGAACCCTCAGCCCTGCTCCCCCATCTCTCTGCCTGCTCCCCTTAACCCTCTGGCAGATACACACGTGCCTGTCCTCATTGACATTAGTGTAACATAGTATTTCATCATCTGCATCGCTGTTGCACCAGCATTTCACAGTGGTCTTGGCCGTCCAACTTTACCGGGGATTCCTAATGACAGACTACAGTAAGAAAGAATTGCACAAAAGTTGTATATTTGTCATAAAGGCTTGGAAACAAAGAATATCAAACAGTTAGAGCTGCTTAGAAATGAGGAAATTAAATTACCCTACCTGTGCCCCACAGTCCTGAATCTAGTCCAGCTTTCTAGAAATGTTAATTCAGCAAAAGCAGGTGGCAAGGAATCTAACTGAAACAGCAGGAGCAACTAGATTTCAAAGTTTCCTCTTGTCACAAACACTTTTTTTTTCGACTTACTAGGTTTGAAATTGCTTGTACATGCATTAAAGAGTCCGTATTCCTCCTGCTCTTTTTGCAATACAGGAAACCATGACTCTTCTTAAAGCAGATATTTTGGGGAAAAAGCTTTGTATAAATTTTGAGTTTTCATAAATATCAGAATCAGCATGTTTTCACGAAAAAAAATAAAATCATGGTACACTTATTGTTTGTTTTTGTTTTTGTTTTTGTTTTTGTTTTTGTTTTTGTTTTTGTTTTTGTTTTTGTTTTAATGAAGGACTTCCTAATAATTTTGACTAATTTTTTTTTATTTGCTTGTGAGATGCAGAAAAATTTTAAATCCATGTTTTCAGAATACTTTCAATGGCAATAACTCACATTAACTATTAATGGAAGCCAACGACTGAAGTGACCCAGATTTCTTATTTGCATTGTTATGAGAAATAGCTGCACACAGAAACCTATTTTTCTGGCAAGCAAAAGTATTTTGTCACTCATAGTTCCTAGACCTATAGGCTAAAGCAGAGAAAGACATATCTGTTCTAAAAGGAAGTTGCAACTTCAGTTTTAAATCTAACCATGATGAAACCTATGTGAATAATATGTCAGAAGAGCATAAAACTGACTGTCTAAGGACATTAGCTCCTTAGAAATATCATGGACTCTTTCCTCTGATGTCAATTTAAATTTGGGGATATCTCCATCAAAGTCAGTGGAGTCAGAACTGTGCAAAACTGACATGATAGTAGGATGTGATCCTGCCTGCCTGTGTAACATCCACCACCTTCATCAATTCAAAGACTGAACTTGGGCCACACATAAACAGACATACTGTTTTCTCTGGAAGGCATGGCTTCCAAAGAATTGCACTTGAAAAACATCTGCGAGCTTAGTTTTGATCTCAGTGTTCGTCCAGCCAGATCTTCTGCATCGTGCCATCACTGCAGCAGTTTCAGAGCATCTCATACACACAGAGACTAACTGTCTACAGACAAAAATTTGGGCTTTCTTTGTGGAGCAGGAGGTGCACTTCCCACACCTCAGACACCAGCCCTGCAGACAGGCTCACCCCCACTGCCAGGCACCCTTTTGGGTAGTGCTTTGGCAGAACTGGCAGCAGGGCATCATCCTCACCAGCTGAGGAAGGCAGCTGTAGGTCTCTGCTTTGGGATTCAGTGTGGAGCTCCTGAGTCTGCCTTTATATGGTACAGGCAATGTATGTTCATGAACCAGGGTCTGCTGTCAGCCAGTCACCTGAAACTGCAACACACCACGTTGTAGATAGATGTTCAGGTCTTTCTTTGTACTCACTCCTAACACATTTTTTTTCGAAATCTCACTCTTAGGCAGTCAATGCTATACTGCCTATCTGCCTGAATGTGTGTGTGTGTGTGTGTGTATATATATATACATAAAAAAAAAATATATATATATACACACACATTACATTTTAAACTAGGTAGCTCGGTGTCATTGACTTTTATAAGAAAAGCAGATTTGAAATAAATAGGAACATTAATATTGACTTAATGCAGAAAAACATCTCCTATTTGAGAATTCAGGTGGCTAAAGATATTAAATGAGTCACTATGTGGTACATCAGTAGTTTCATAATATTTTATTGGTGGGTCAAATGAGTCACCTCACTGTAGGTAGGATTTAAGACAATGGATAATTAATGTATGGGTAAATAAAAATACATGCTGCATACTTTTCTGTCTCCACATGTTATTTTTCCTTAATCTGATACCAGATTCATTTGAAAAAAATGACTCAGCTTTTTTCTGAGTTGGCCCTGCCTCTGACAAACTCACCCTTAGGAAATGGCATTTTCTCCTCCCAGAAGTGTACTTGCAATATATTGTCAAGTCTAAAGGTTGAAATTTTCAACCTTTAAAGAGTAAAAGAGCATGCTTCTAAATTTTTTGTAAAAAAAAAAAGTTTTAATTTCCCTTGAGAAGAATGTGAAAACATGAGGTAAATATCATCAGTAAAATTTCTCTGTAATGCATGAAAAATCAGCTTTAATCTCTCATGATTTTTCTTCCTTTCAGTGAAATTACTGCTTATTGTCCATTTCCACCAAAAGATGGAACAGCTAAGAAGGCAGAATAATTTTAAAAATAATGCTTTCATTGCCTTGTTTAAATCAGCATATCTCCAGACATGACAGTTCAACTACTTAAAGCTTTAACTCTCATTAAAAAAACAAATAACAAACACAAATTAACACCTAACCACACTTTATGTATTTTATAGGTTAATTTATTTCATAGGTTAATTTATTTTACAGGCTTAATTCACACAATATTTACAAGGCCTTTGGCCCTGCTTTAGTCCATAGTATTATCCTACAACACTGTCTGGTTCTATGATACTGAACTGTCCATTCCAGACTGGAGTTCTATTTTCAGCTAATGTGAACCAGGGTAGCTCAGTAGATGCATCAATTTAAACTTGATTCAAACTTGCATTTGAATCTCAGTCTGTAGTCCTTTTAGAGTTATTGTTAAAGTGAAATAGGCTGAAGGAGGAAAAATGATGAAGTCTAAAAAGGTTTTGAACATTTTTTCAAGGTGGCCTTCTCCCTAGTGAAATCAGAGCTCTATCTATAATTTATGGGCAGAACAAGACACCTAAAAATAGGGTTCCAAGAAGCCAGTGCTTTGTGTGAAGTATTAAACAGTAGGAAATGACAAAGAAATGTTCATACTTCTGCTCTGCCATCAAAGGTTGTTAAATGAACACAGGGTTAGAGGAAAACACCTTTTCCCATTTTGGATTTGCAGCTACAAATGACTCTTGGAATTAGTTTCATCTGCCAGCTTCATCTTTTCTTGCAAAGAGCAGAAGTGATACTCCCTCAGTATGTGTGAGATCTGTGTTCGTATATCTCTGAAACCCACTTTGGGGCAAGGGATTGCACCAATGTTTTCCACAATTCAGAAAAACAATCACTCTTTTTGGAGAATTTTGGAATGGAGCTGAAATTCAATATTCAACTACAATTCAACTCCATTCAATATAAATTAAGAAAATTCTAATTGAAAGACAGACTGGAATTTTATCTCACTAGTCTCCTGTGTTATTTTCTCCATGCTTGTTTAACCCCTAAATCTCTCTACCTGAAATCAGAAAAATATCAGATTTGATTTTAAGTCTCCCCTATCTTAAAAGTATATTTTAACCACCAGGCTGCTGAAATTAAGGAGGGATACTCATAAAATATTTTAGTTTTGTTTTAGAATCTACATTCAGATTAGCATATTAGCTAGGTTGGGAACTCAGATGCAGTTCAGTGGCTTGGTTTCGTGAGGATGTCAGACTGTGAACTTCTGTGTAAGAGGTACAGATCAATGGAATTTCACAGATTGTGCAGAAGTAGCCTAATCCATCTGAAGCCAGTGGTAATCCTTCCAATAACTCCAGTAAGCTTTGTACATGGCTACCTACACGTCTGTTTTTCTGGGATGATGTGTATTGCTTCACTGTGACCACAAAACCCCACATGTACTTATAACAGTAAAGGATCAGTAGCTATATATAGCTAATATATATTCCTATGCATATATATTTTTTTTCTGTTTAGCTTTGTTTTGTTTCTGTAGGGGTTGATTGCTGATTTTGTATACTTGAAGGTTTTTCTAATATAGTTTTGATTTCTAGGAATTCCTTCCTTGCCTTTGGTACTTGAGACTGGGAAACAAAAGCAGTATTTCTGGAGCCATGTATTGTATGCTCACAAGAACAAGTTCCTTCCCCTTCCTCCTGCTGCCTAAAAGACTTTCTGATAAAACCAGTGCATTTTATTTTCACATGACTTGTGGTGCTCTGAAGATCTAACATGCTATCTGGGTAGGCATCAACATTCTACAAGAATCTTTTTTTGCACCTCCAAATTCATAGTTCTTCATCAAAGATTTTAGCCCAAAGAGCAGTTAATAAAGCTGGATGACCTCTTGCTCTAGGATTTTTCAATTCTCTTTCAGACCAAAATTAGATTTCCTCTTTTAGGAAGAGAAACAGACCAATGTGTGACCCTTGAACTGTCAATCATCTGGAAGTAAAGCAGGGAACTGATTTCTCTCAGAGCAGCAGAATGAAATGCTCCAAAATAATAATAATAATGTGGCTATACATATTTATAAGCTCATCATTATTAGTCTTTAGTATGATTGCTCCTATCTGATATTCAATGGTAATTTTGGCCCATGGATATATACTTTGCCTTAGTTCCATAAGATACTTTAATTTCAAATAAATCATGCTTTAAATGAGTTAACCACTAATTAACTGGCAAGTCTTAATAGTCATCTATGGGCGTAGCATCCCAGTCTTACACAGAAGGGAGCACTTAAGATTCATAGATGTCCTTAATTGAAAAAGAATGGCAAAGGCTGGGAAGGTCCAGAAGAAAAAATTCTCACAAAATTTTATTATCAAACAACACATGCAGCAAGGAAATTAAAATATATCCCTATTTTCTAATAATAAAAGAAAAAAGAGGAGAGGGAAGAAAGAGGAAGTTAAAGAGAGATGAGAGAGGAAGAGGAGAAGAGATCACCAGGCCTGGGTCCAGCGTGGATCCAGATAGCAGGGCACCACCTGCACTTTGTGGGGGATCCTTTGCACAGCTAAATTTTCCCCACCCTGAGATTAGGTTTATTGTTCTTCATGCAAATGAGTGAGCATGTGCAGTCTGTTCTTTGGGACCTCTATGGACATGGTTTGGGGGGCTTGGGGGTCTTTCAGTGCTCCCTGACCCCAGCCTTGTTCCTGATGCTGTGCTCTGTGTTGTGGATCAGAACAGGAAAGTCACCCCCAGAAAGGTGCTGCCCTACCTCCACGCAGCCGCTATTCCAGCCACATCCTGTTCTAACTTGCCCTTTTGAGTGCCCGTTGTTGAGTTAACTCCTTACTGCCCAGACCTCCACGATGGTAATTGAATGCTCTAATCATGTTCGGTAAGTGTCTATACGTTGTCCAGTAGTGTTTAATATTTTGATTCATAATCTGGGAGCAAATACAAAGCCAGTACTGAGAAATAAATTAATGGACCAACATTGGAAAGGAAAGTAAATAACAATTAATTGACAAAGGTAGAATTGCCTTTCACACACACGCATTTCAAAATAGCAAATTAAACAAAAACTTTCTAGGAATAAAGATGGTAGACCATATATTTTAAATAAGGGACTATACTGTGGAAATCATTTTTAAAACAACTATAAGAATGCAGAATAATGGTATAATGTGCTAAAAAAGAAAAAAAGGAAAGAAATACAGAGAGGCTTACAAAGGTTCATCCTTAGCTGATAAACAGGAATGAAAGGGAGAAGGGACAAATTTTTTTCCTTGTTGTGTAGTAAAACTGATTCTGTACAGTTATGGCAGCCATATGTTAAAATATCAATTGAAAAATTAGGAAAGATGCAAAGACAGATGCCACACCTTTAGACATACCACGATGATAGTCAGTTTAATTGAACAAAAAGCACACTGAAAGGAAGATTGTTTACAGCACCTAAAAAAAACCCAAATAATTTCTCTCATACCTGGCGGGTGAGCAAGACAGAAGTAAAAAAAAAAACAACAAACCACTTGTTTTCATGAGATCATTTTCCTCAGCCTTTTATTCGTATTGTTAAAAGGCTGTTGTAGCCACTCCTGTATAGCAGAATGTGCCTGTAAGTCATACGATCTTCCATGATGAAAACTAAATAGCCTTTTAATTTAGAGGTGGGGGAAATGAAAGAGACCATTAGTTAGAAGAGGGAATCAGACAAATTCAAATGAGAAATAAGACACAGAGTTTTAAGAAAGAGGAAGATTAGCTGTTGGAGCAATTTGCCAAAGAAACCAGGGGGAACTTTGATGTCTGCAGATAAAGACTGGATCTCCTTTTGAAAGGGATGATTCTATTAAATAAAATTTTGACACTAAGACTGAAATACATGGATGAAATTTTATGGCCAATATTGTGCTTCAAAGGTTGGAGCAGAGATCTTTGGCTTTAGATTTCACTTCTGAGAGCCTCTGAATGTAGGAGAATGCAATTTCTCATTAATATAAAGGGGAAAAAAGTGTGTCTGGTTTAGCACTGGTACTGGCTGCCAGGAAATCATTAAATCTCCACCCGTAGACTTTCAAAACTCAGCTGGAAAATGCCCTGGACTAGATGATTTCTAGAGGTCCAGTCTAGTATAAACTTTTCTACAGTTCTGCAGTTTTCCTAACGTGCAAGATGCTGGTGACATTTGATGCTACTTGCATTTATAAAAATTAAAAAGCCTACAGACGGACTTCAGTTTCTAGTGATGTCCTGTTGTTATCTGACATCTGAAAAATGAATGGTCAGTACTTTATATTTGGGTGTGATCAAAGACAAAATTGTGTCTCTTGAAGACTTTTGATAGTTGTGGTAATGAACCTGTATATATATTGATTTATTGCATTGATAAATGTATTGTTTGCAAATACATTTTGCTTGAAAACATTTGAGAAACCAAACGAAATAATTGGTAATCCAATGTAGATGCTGCTTTACTCAGGTTCATTTTACAAATAAGGGTTTTTCTCATGCTGCTCCATGCACTCATATTTGGGTATTGGTTTGAGAACATGGCATCACTAGCTCTAAGGTGTGAGGAAAAGGTATCCTTAACTAGGACAGTGTGGCTCATTAAACTTCATTTCAGACCCTGTTGTGAGTTTGAAAACTGTGTGCTGTGGACACAGCAGAGATTGTATGGCAGAGAGGAGCATCAGATCTTCCCCTTGCAGCCGGTGCTCCTGCAGGTGCCTGGCAGGGGGCCCCTGGCTGTGCTCCTCTTCATCACCAGCCTCTGGCCACAAAACTCCAGCATTTCACCCCCAGCTCGGCTGCTCTGCCATTTGCTGTTCTACTACCCCCATGTATCAAAGGAAATTCTAGATTAATGTTTTTCTTCATGAAGTGTTATAGTGAAATCATTTCATTGCTTCTATTCTCAAACTAGTGAGTAAAGCAAAAATGTATCAAGGGGAGTCAAATTGTTTCTCAGAGGCAAAGCAATGGTGATCTTGTCTATCTGCAGGCAGAGCAGCTAATTGGGCAGAGAAGTACTGTGATTTAGCACCAATGTCCTTAGATTTTAATCCAGTGTAAAGTGGAATGATTGTATTGATCTTACTGCTGATTTACACTATCTGAGAATATTACCATTTATTTTTAGCATGTCTAAATTCTCTATCTATTCTAGCATTGCTGATGCAAAAAGAATTAAAATACTTCAGATCAATCTAGTCTCTCAACGTAACAATGAAACATTTATAACTGCAGCAAGAAAGGTGCACAGAAGCTCTTTTATTCTATCCTGCTCTTAAGAGTTAAGTGAAATTACTGAAGCATGTTCTAAATTTTATCAATTGTGACATATTTTATGCTGGCATAGTACATTCAACAAGTGCATTAGGAGAGTACTTAGCACTTAGTAATTACACTCATATTTCATTTTAAGATAATTTCATGCTATTCTTTCAAAACACATCAAATGTGGTGCTGTAGTCTTGAAACAATAGGATATGATATTAAAAATTCAGATCTAAAATTCTCTTCTACTTCTCTAATGGATATAACTAAAATACAGTGTGAAACTTTCATTCAAAAAACTCCATAGTCAAAGAGATACTATTGATTTAAGTCACTGTTGATTTAACAAAATTCCAGCCTCTTTTATTTCCTACTGTGCTCCTCTTGTCAATGAAAAATCAGGTTTTCAGTATTAGTTCTCTCAGTAAAATATATATATTATTCTAACACTCCTGATACAGGGAATTATTAATTATAATTAATTAATTATAATTAATTATTAATTAATTATTTATGACACATGGATTTTGCACCTGGGAGGAAATTTCTGGCTGAGCACCAATAGTGTGGATAGGTGGTTACTCTTTTTTGGAAAAAAAATAAAAAGAAAAAGACTATTTCCTCTGTGGATATATGTTTTCTATATTTAGTTGTGCTTCACGCAGAGTCTGAGAAATGACTAGACAGTGCAAATTTATCCATATCAATTTCAGAGGGAATGCCACAAGTAAAGATGCTGTAAAATCAGAACTTCAGCAAGAAAACAGCAAGTCTTGGTCCTAACTTCCTAACAAGTTCCTAAGTTTTGAATAGAGAGGGTTTGGAGCCAATTAATATGATGACAAGTCAAGGAGAGCTATGGGAATTGTACACAGGATGAATTGTTGGTCTGGATTCTAAACAGCAAAGGGAGAGGTTCTGATCTCACCAAAGCAAGGGCCTGTTCTCTATGCAAGCCTGGGGCCAGTGGTGCAGAGGTGTGTAGAAATTCCTGTGAGATCCAAGGCTGCTTCCAAGCCGAGCTGCCTGGCTGCAGGCAGCCTGTGCACAGCTGAGCTGCACTGGGGCTAGAGAGCATCATTCCCTGGCACTGCAAAATACACACAAAGAGGCACAAGCCTTTCACCACCTCAGCATTTCAGACCATATGTAAGAGGCACTGCAATTAGGATACAAGCTCTCTGCCAGTTGAGAGACGCTGTAGATTTATTAATAATCCCGCTTCACTTGTGCGAGGAAAATATAAGTAATCCGGTTCTGGTAGCAAAGATGAGCCTCTCTCTAGCTCGAGAGAGAGGCGGACATGAGCTGGGAAGCCTGCCATCAGACACTGCCTCCACATTCTGTCTGTGTTATTTGTTGTGCCATGTGATAGATCCCAGAGTTAGCTTTTTGCACACTACTGTACAACCGAGAAGCGCTTGAGCCGCAGGAATAAATCTGAGTAGCTCAGGAGAAAAGTTTGTGCTGCTACTGGCTCAGCACTAGCTGTGGGGAATTGTAGCTGGGCTCTGTGGGGCAGGACAGGGCTGTGCTGGCTGGAAACAGGCACTGCAAAAATCCCAACAGAGGTGGCCAGACATGGAGCATTGCAATGGGGCAGGAAGAGAGACAATCGTCACCCATTAGGTTTCACAGCTGGGTTAACTAATTACATTTAAAGGATACAACTTGAGATATTAAGAATACAGACTGGCCCAGGGTTTGCTGTATTTGGACAAAGCATACAGCTCTAACATGGAGTTCTGCAGTTTGGAACAGCATGACCAGCACCTGATGAACTGACTTACAAACATTGTTTTGCTTTAATTAAGATGAATACTGCAGACCTCAAAGGATTGATGCATATTCATGTAACATATATAGCTCAGGCCATTCACCTCAACAGAGATTACAGCCCTCAGGTTATATGAGGCTCTAATGAAGTTTGTGTCACATGTAATATATTGCCAGTTATGGAATGTACTGTGATTTTTGTTGGGTTTTTTTCAATCAAGGTCCTCTCCATGACTCATTTTCACATTCTCATGCAATGCAACAAAGAGTTCTTAAACCACTGTGGTTATCCTGGGCTGGGAAAATTCACAGGTGAGTATGTCATGTTGTTTGGCATGAACAGTAACCAGACTGTTCCTTTATTTAGTGTAATTAATCCTGCCTGCAAGTAGTGGCATTTTCCACAGCCTGTACCATTAAGTAGAAGTCTAGTTTTGAAAATTGATGCTAGTTCCTCGGTTGCATTCTTGGTTAAGGTTGGGTGTGTAATATCCCACAAGGTCATTTAAGGGAAGGAAATACCTCATGTTTCCCAACATCATCAGTCCAGTCATGAGCTGATTTTGTAATCTTACTCATATTAGGCAATTCCCTTGCATGTCATAGGATTACTTGCAGTAGCTCAGGCTACTTGCTTTGAAGGATGATGACCTTGAATCTAAATTATCTGCTCCCTAGTATCCTTCACTGTAGGAGAGGAAACAATCTCTCATACAGAATTAGAAGAGGAAGATGATCTTGAAACAGCACATGCAAATAACCTCCTACCACTTGTTTAATTGAGTAAGAGGTCAGCTTCCAAGAAAAATTTACATCCACAATGTATCATTACCATTATATAATATCTACCAAAAATATTTGCTGCAGTGGAAGTGTAGAACACGGGTTAATAACCATTGCAAATGTTCTTTGCTGAATGCCAAGCCAGCCCAAAATAAAGCACTCACTGTGCATTAAACAACAGCATCTAATGGTGGCAACCAAGGGGTCAGACAACATCATTGCTTCAAGTTCTTATTCTGTGGATGCATTTTTGGCCTTGAATCCCTCTTTACAGTACAAATTGCCAGCTTAAAGTGTATTTTTAAAAGCAGTCCTTTGAACAGGAGTGGGAAGAGCATTTAAGCAGCTCCAAGGTCCCCATAGACACAGAGCTGGTAGAAGCTGTCAGGGGAATGTACTAATAACCCCCAGAAATGTACTGTGATTGCCATTCCCCTTCCTTCAGTTTTAAATTTCCCCATCTCAGGCCATAAATGCATAGGTCAAGTCCACCTTGGCCACAGAGATCAAATATGTTCTCTGCAGCATTAACTTCGAGAGAGTTGTCATTTTTTCATTTCAGACTTTTTTTTTTTTTTTTTGAGGTTGAAATGAAACCTTGCTTTTTATTTTGTGAATTCTTTTAATAGAAATCTTTTTTTTCTAGGAATCCTTGGAGAGGGTTATTGTGTGTTGCTGCTAGTCCTGGGGTCAAATTTTTTCTTGTAGTGATTTAAATGGACCTTTGCCAGCTTACAGCAATAGAGGATATATTCCCATGAGTTTTACATCAGGAAATTTTATTGCTGATGTTGGTTCTTGGTGTTGCCATACCTGAGGAACTCTGGGCAGAAAACCAAGAACTCCATATGATATTAGGTCTGTGTGCTGCACGTGAAACTTCACTGATTTCAGATATCCTCAGGTTTATATTGTCTATAAAGTGAACATTATCATCAGAGTATCTCATATTACAAAGGCAAAGAAAAAAAGCTTGCTGCAATATTTTCTTGCAGGCAAATAAGGTTAGGCTCTCTCTAAAACATCTGATGAATTTAGCAACAAGGCCCAATGCAGCAGAGCCAGATCTCTCTAATCCCCTTTCACCTCTAATATTTTCCTCCACAGGCAGCTGTAGGTCAACTATCATTCCTACACTGACTATACTGAAATATTGGTTGTTTATAGTAAAACTTTTTGCAGTAAAGACTGTACAAACAGAAAATAATTTTGATCAGTGTTACTGAAAGTATTTTAGATTTGGTAATCATAGGAATAATTTTCCTATTGTTATGAATGAAATAAATTGCATTAAATTATGAAATTGAATCTTCTGTTAAAGCACAAGAAAAATCATGTTGTTTCAGTTAATGAAGCAACAAGAGCAGTTAACCTTGTAATGAAATAATGAGTTGTGTTGGAAAGGTTTGTAGAGTAGATAACAAGGAAGTTGGAGCAGAGTGTGCTTGAAAGACATCTGTGAAGCTGTTTTGTAGGTCATTTGACAAGGTAATGTTGGATAACATTGTCTGTAATGACATGTAGAATATGCATGATGTAATTCCTCAGTTATCCAACAGGTGTTAAGTGTTGTGTAAGGGGGTCACTCAGTCAAGGCTCCCAAATGTGGATGTGAACGAGATACTTTGTGGATAAGGAAACCAACAAATTTAAGAAGATGGAGGAGAACAATCTGGCCCTGAAAAGGGCACTCTGATAGCTCTCCTTCATTTGCTCCTGCTAAGTCAGAGTAACTTTGTGGTAACAAGCTGTTAAGATTTACTTCTTATAATACTTGTGCATATGCTTAGAACTGGAGTGAAAAATTTATGGTTTATCAGTTTTAATGGGAAGGAAAACAGTATTTCCTACACTAACTTGAATGTAGCTGTTTAGGAGCATAAACCTAATTAAAGAGCACAGAATCACAGAATATTCTGAGTTGGAAAGGACCCAGAAGGATCATCAAGTGCAACTTTTAAGTAAAAGACCCATATAGAGCCCGAACCCACAACCTTGGCATTATTATCACCATGCTCCAACCGAGCTAATCTGAGCTAAAGTAAGCAGTCATTATCTCATTTGACCTAAGTTTATATCAGACCAAAGACACTAGTCATTTAGATCCCTAAATCCTTTACTGCATCACACATATCCCAGTTCCAAGGAGTTTTGATTGCCCCTTCTCGCAAGGGGGATAATCTGCTTTTTAATTTGCTGTCCTGCCCATTTGATATATCCTCTCAGTGGACCCTCCACATGGAGAAGGGTCTTTAATCCTCAGCCCTGTTTATCCTCTCCTTTTGAGAAAACTCACACTAACACTTTGACTACTAGCAGTCTAAGCTCAACTTGGGTAGAAGCAATCCTTCAATAGAAAGCCCATTTTGCTATCCCTACAATGTAGGAAAATCCATAATTAAGGATTTCTCCCAATACTCACCAAATGACTGAAAACCCCCACACCTGCTGCATCTTCCTGGGCAATCTTTAAGGAGACCTCAATTCCTTTTTTCCCCTTTTTGAACATCCTTGTTAGCAGTAAAAAGGAACTATTGAGAACTGCTCGAGAGATGCTTTTTCCCATTCAGCTGTGTTTAGTGGAACCTTGGTCCCAGCCATGGCTCCCCAGAGGGATGATACTCAAACTCAGAAGAGATCAAATGTAATGGGAATTATGCTTTAGGGGTTTGGGTTTTTTGTTTGTTTGTTTGTTTGTTTTTTTAATATAGTTTTTCTTTTTTTTCTATTTTTTTCCTCATGTTTTTGTTTCTCTGTGTGGTTTTGCAGAGGATTTTTTTGGTTGGTTTGGTTTGGTTTTGCTTTTGCTTTTTTCCTTGAGTTTCTGTGTTTCTCCTGGCTGGGCTCTAAAATTAAAGAAAAAGAATCAAGCCTAACCTTCACATGACGTGATGCTGTGACACAGGAACATCTGCATGCCTAGTCCTCTTGAGAAAATGATCAGGCTTTTTATTTATAGACAGCACAGTTTCTGGGAATTTCAGTCCAGAAGCAGGATGCCGCGTTCCTATGCGCTGCATAGTTTGGAGGAAGGGGAGAGGAAATCAGTCATTTCCCCTATTTGGATCTAAGCAATCCACAAGTTTTTCCATTAGTGAGTATCTGCACATTAGGGTCTTGAGCAGCATTGTAACACTGAAGGATGTTGCATCAGATGTGGAATTTCCAGCTTGGCTTGGCTTCTGCTGCCTGTTTCCTGATTTTTTTTTTTTTTTTTAATGAATTGTCATTTATTGTTTTTTATTAATTGTTGTTTTCTCCTAATCTTGAAGTTTTAGAAGGTTGATATGCAATCACAAAGCCAAATTCTGTTTTACTTTTGATCTGACTCCTGTCTCTGTGCTTGGTTTAGGGTTTTGCCCTGTGCCTGATTTGTGTGGATGCTGAATTTTTACATTGAGAGGAACTGTATTGTCTGCTCTATGGTGACTGATGGGATGATTCATGGAATTTCAGCTGCTGCAGTGGGAACTTGAGAGTTAGGATGTTGTTGCCCTTCTTTGCCTTTGTTCACCTCCTTGAGTGTTTTGCTTTGAGGAAACAAAGCAGATACATTTTGTTTGAGGTGTTTCTACCACCCTGTTGAAATTAAGAATTTATCAACCACATATTTATCTTCCTGTCCCCAACATTTTACAAGGAACTTCTCAAAGTGTTTAAGTAAGAATCTGATAATATTCTTGGTAAAAGAGCTCCAAGGAGAAGACCTGGTTGTGAATATGATTATTACAGACTGGAACTCTTTTTTCTTTGTGCTATCAAAGACCATTAAATTATTTCACAATGAGTGATGTGTGGTACAAGGTTTAGAGCCATATAATTGGTCATTAATTTATTCTTATGCACAAAGAGTATATACAGGGTGCAGAATGTTATCACTACAGAAATACGCAAGCATTATTCAAAATTTTTAGAGTGTTTATATCAGAATTCACATCACTATTTCTGGGAGAGTAAATAAGTCACAGAGAGAAGAGCACACAGCTTGTTCATAGACACCCAGCAAATGTCCCTTTGATATAGTGAGTGAACCCAGTTTTCTCTAGTCCTTATTAAGGATTTCCCTTAGCTCAAGTGTAAATGAACATACATGAATCTATGCTGTGAAGGATGAGAACCCCAGTGTAGACAGAACTGCATGCCTATATTAAAACACATAACTTGCTTTCTTTGTTTCTTCCTTTCTTTTTTCCTTTCCTTCTTTCCTTCTTTCCTTCTTCTACCTTTTCTTTTCTTTTTTCTTTTCTTTTCTTTTCTTTTCTTTTCTTTTCTTTTCTTTTCTTTTCTTTTCTTTTCTTTT